>NC_051170.1:43342440-43580402 GCF_013339725.1 Rhipicephalus microplus | reverse complement strand
TTGGTGGCTTCAGGTAGAATACGAGGGATGATTGGTCAGCAGCCGTCTTGTAATAAGTTCACGTGCTACGTGACACCACACTCACCGTCATGGCTACTGGCGACGCTGGCTGATGCTCCCACGTTTAATGCACATATATACACCATATTTTAGACGGGCGGGAGGTCGCCGTGGTAGCTCAGTTGGTAGAGCATCGCATGCGTTATTCGAAGGTCGGAGGTTCGGTTCCCGCCCACGGCTAGTTATTCTTTCGGCCACTTTCCTTTTTCGCATTTACACTCCAATGACTTCTTAAAACGTCCGCTATACTTTTCTTAGCATGATTGTTGGTTAGGCCTCAATAACATTGGGTCTAGAGAAGTATAGATTATTCGCAATAGCTTGTACGAACGCGAAGCATCATACCGAAAAGCGTAACAGTTCCGCAGTGAAATTACTTCCATAGAGGTAATTCGTGAACCTTAGCAAACAATGATGGCTCCATTCCGAAATATCTGTGATGTCCTACATCAAGTGAAAAAGGAATAATTTTGTAATTCATGCACTCGTTCTTACTGAACACTTCAAGAGCCGCTACATGAGGCGTAGAGGTTGAAGTTATAAAGGAAATATCAATGGCTCTACACAAATGTTTGCGGAGCTAATTTGTAGACCAAAGTTACTCTTTATGTTGCACAAACAATTCTTCTGCAGTTTCCTTCACAAATAAGGACCATTACGTGGCGAGAGCAAATGATTGCTTGCAACTACTTAGCTGACAAGTGTAAACACTTTATGACACACGAGTTACAATTTAAAGGATTTTATAGATTCAACGCACTGCAGAGGCTTTTCTTGTCCTGTACACCTGTAGATAATGGCTTATGGGATACATTGATCATTGTTAAAATTAGATATAGCCATCATCGTAAGTTCATACAAGCACCGTACGTTAGATTATATAGTCAATGAACGTGGGACAGTAGGTTTTCCGCTACCATGCTCGTTTGAGAACCTCCATGCGCAACGTTTAGTTGTACTGGTAGATTGAAAGATAGAAACTTTTAATGACCTACGCAGCCTGATTCATGAGTTGATCTTCTGCCGGCTGCCGAAGTATTTATCCGCTTCAAGGTTTGGAAATTCTAAAGTATTGACCTAGCTTTGAAAAAAGTCATTTTAAGTGATCTTAGGCTTCATTACACAACATCGAACATGTCAGTGTATCTAGAGCCAACTCTTATTGCAAAATGTATTCCTGAAAAACATTCAAACTTTTCGCTTAGCAACAGCCGCACAGCACCATAGTCCCGCACCACTGAGTGCCTTAGATATTGAGACTTCAGTCTTTCAGTGCTTCTGCTTTCACAGTTAAGTGGGTGCAGCATATTCATCAATGACTGCGCTGTTACATCTAAAGTCACGCAAATATTCGCAAATTCATAAAAATATTTGGCTATGAACTTTCAGGTATAAAAGTGAAACTTTGGAACTTGATGTCTGATATAGTAAGGCACTAAGATCTACCCACTTGTAGATGATTAGCAGGCCAGACCACCAGTGCTCATTTTTATCTTCTAACAAGAACTGACCCTCCGGAATACGGTAGACAATATCAATACAATCAGTAGAATAGAAGACAATACAAGACAAATCATAAACGACTGAAAAGACAAAAAATATGGCTTTGACCTTCAAGTTGCCTGAAGTTAATGCATAAAGGACACCGTGCGACTTGTTTTAAGGATGATTGTGCAAATGTTTACTATAGATAAAAATTTAAGAAAAAAATTGAGGGATAACTAAGCATATCAGTCACGGGAAGAGAGAATTCTGATCAATTAATGAATCGAGAAACAAGTAAATTCGGACCAAGTCACTCCAAGAAATACGCTCATATCAAACTTTCTTTCGACTTCCACCAACTTTATATTACCCTCATGTTACCGAGGGTAGAATTTACTACCAAGCCTGCAATAATTCTGCAGCCAGATAAAACTCCACAAGCTTTGAGACGCACGATATAACGTGGCTCACATTATACCTGTTTCTTTCAAAGAAATACTGACACACTCTTATTCCCGAATCCTCGCTAGCTCATACGTGCGGGCGACGACGGGTTTCAAATACATTCGGAGTACGTGAGGCTCCTTGAGGTACGTCACTCGTGCGACGGAACGTGACCGGGCTCCATTCGTGTACGATATAGAGAACACAGAGAAACAAAATAAAAAAGAAAGATCTGCGTTTGTCTGGTTTGTTGAGTTCAATCACAATCCTCTCTCACTCTCTCCTTCCATCTATCTCTCTCACTTTTCACCACCTTTCTTTTTATCTCTCATCACAACTTCATTGTGCATCTACAAATAAAGGGTCGCCCACCTGTCCTGCTGAAGACCCTATATTGCGATTAAATTTCAGTGAACAGGGCTAGCTGGAAAACAAGAAAGTACCGTCAGGGATCTTTTGACGAGGCTGAGCCCGGAAGCCTACTCTACATTGGATAAGGGGAAAGAAAGCTGGAGAGAAATGTAACTGGTGCATCTTACATAGCAGTTTCACGCTTGACACCAGAGATGGTGAATCATTCAAGTATCCTTCGAAAATCGCAGAAGCGCTTTCGTTTGGTTTTGAAAGTTCCAAAGGCATTTCTAAGGTCCTAACATAATCGAGACATCTAGAGTGTCTCCGTTCAGGCTAATTCGACAGCACTACGAAGACGAAGCATGTGTGGACTGGAAAGGTAGTAACGACATACCTCAATTAAGATACTTCCGCAACTGAGTTCGAATCCTGCGATGTGTTACGCCAGCTTCTTTGTTGTACCATTTTAGACGATGGGACTGAAGATAACACATTTGGAGGGAGAAAATATTTACAAGGGTATTCTTACAGCTACAGTGACAATGGACGAAGTGCTCAATGTAATTTTATTAGCCATATATGTACGCATAGGTAGCTGTTACAAATTTTACGCCATTTCAGGTCTCTATAGTTTGTTCTTCAGATGTCCGAAGTGTTCACGCAGATAACACGCGAGAAGTACCTTGGTCGTTGAAAAATTAACAACGCATCACAGCAGCAGTGTTACCGCCTGCGCTTTGTTTAAATATCTCGTATGCACAATGAATAATGCCGGTAAAACTTGAGCATATTATTTGCTGAATCACGCTTTAGCTTTTGTTGCACTATAGCATGCGTGCGTGCTAGCGTAGCTTGACAGTAGACAAATGTCTGTTGAAATTATTCGTACATGTCCTCGACTGAAGACGTCCCAGGTGAAGGTGATGAACGCACTACTGTTTTTTTTTTTAAGAAAAGCGGGCTTGGACAAGTGGCTGTGAGAGCAATGTTGCTTACGATGCAAGAGTCACGGACTCTGACTGGCTGTGCACCTGCTGTGTCACGTATTGTCTTCAGGTTTTTCTTCTCCATGTTTCAACATCCCCCATTCTTTTCTCATGTTTGTTTTCCTAAAGCGGGTAATATCTTTGCGTTTCCTTTGATTTCATCTATCTTTCGATGTTTAATTTTTTCTGTCTCTATTAGGCATCTATGTTTCCTGCGTATACGCTGCAAATAGTGCAAATTACCGCCTGTTAGAAGCGCGGCTGCCGACCAGCCACGGTGGTCTTGTGGCTAAGGCACTCAGATAAGGTCACGGGATTGAATCCCAGCCGCGGTGGCAGCAGCTGTTTTCTGTGGAGGTGAAAATTCTTGAGGCCCGTGTGTTTACATTTAGTGGCACGTTAAGGAACCCCAGGTGGTCAAAATTTTAGGAGCCCTGCATCACGGCGTCTCTCACAATCATGTGGTGGTTTAGGGACATTAAACATCCGCAATTAGAGCATGGCTGCCTAGAAAATGTTTACAAACTTCTACTATCATGCCCACCACGTGGCAAGCTTCGCGTTTGCACAATCACATTATATATACGGAGAGGGAGGTTTATTTACAGAAAGGCAGAGAGGTCGGCCTGAGCGATAGCTTTCTCTACCCTGCTACTCTACACTGGGGCAGGGGAAAAGGTAAAAGAAAGACTAATGGAGGACAATGGTGAGATGAAGAGGTGAGTATATAGAATTATTTCTAGCTGAGAAAAATTTTATAGCCGAGCATGTAGTCCAGTTGCTTCCAAAAAGGTTATAACCGCTCTTATGACCACAGTTGCACTGTTGGTCCTGGCCAAGGGCCCAACACGGTCTCATCAGTTCATGACCAACTGTGATATCGTCCAGTAAAAGAAATCAGTGTCTGTCATTCACATGCCTATGCCGGGCAGTCATAAAATATGTGCTCAACTGTTTATGGCAGATCACAGTGTTCACAATTAGGACCAGTGCCGCTGCGACCGATGATATGTGCGTGACGTCTGGTGTACGCCACACCAAGACGAATGCGGTGGATCGTACTTGCGAGTTGCCGTTTCAATTTAGGAGGCAAGCGGAACCTCATTTCCGGGTCCCATTTGTGAAGTCGCTGGTGTCGCCGTTCTGCTTTGGGCCAGTGCTGAAGTGTGTAGCTGCACATCACGCAGCGAAGCAGGGCGTTCGTGTCAGCTCGTGAAAACGCAATGCGTACTTCAAGGGCACTGCTTAAGGCATTTTTAGCTTAGCGTCTGCCTCTTCGTTTCCCATCGCGCCGCAATGCGCGGGAATTCACTGGAAAGTGAAAAGGTGGCCATTTGATGAAGCAACCTTAATAAGTTCTGCCGATTTCTATTGCCAAGAATTACATTATCTTTTATGCGCTACGCTCTATGATAGCGTAGAACGTAAAACGTTGCGCTGCAATGTTCGAACGCACCGGTCTCATCCTTTGCCGAAGGCAACTACACCATGATTGGGGTGAAATACAAATAGTGCAGGTGTGCTCAACTTGATGTGCACAGTTAAGAAGACTCACGTTGTATGACCTATTCCGAAGTCTTCAACTACGGTGGGCTTAATGGTCTCATCGCTATTTCCACATGCAGAATCGCAGCAGCTTATTCATCTGTGCCCACTGCGGTGGAACATCTGTTATGATGCTCGGCTGCTCGCATGAAGCTAACGCGGTCGATCCAAGTCGCAGCCGTCGCATTTGGACGAAGGCGACATTGCAGAGTCACGTGTACTGTGCGATCCCAGCGCACGTTAAAGAACATCAGATGGTTAGACCTTTCGGAGCTCTTCACTATGGCACATCTCATAATCATATCACTGTTTTGGGACATAAAACCCCATAAAACTTGCTGGGCATGACGTCCTTGGTTTTAGCAAGAGACGGCGCATCGCTCTCCCATAGTTGAGTACGAAGTTCTCAAAATCGTCAAACACTTATATATATATATATATATATATATATATATATATATATATATATATATATATATATATATATATATATATATATATATATATATATATATGTATATATATATATATTTACCAGGACATAACGACGACGCCACGCCGAAAGTGCCCTAAGAGCAATATAAAAATGGCCCCAAACAAGAGATCGGTGATACTTACGAGCATCTTCATCATTACGGTTGTAATGAGAAATTAGCCATAGACCAAGAATGACACAGGCCATGCGAAGATGCCATTTTAATGTTTCTTCAAGCCATAGATTTTCAGGCATTACTGAGTCATCTTTTTTTTCTTCACAATTTCATGTTACCTGTCATCTAGCTTATTGCCTTCAGTGTAACACGATAACATATTAAACATGCCAATGCCCTGACATCTGTTTTTGCAGGCAGGTGCATAGCGTGCAGAGATAACAACATGAATCCTTTTTCAAATACATTTATTAAAGGTTGTGGGAAAATCAGGATTAACAGTGGAAGGGCCTCAGAGTGGCTGGCCAGTCTGAGGCACTTCCCCTGTTGATCCTTATTATGCCACTACGTCCTTTCTATCTGTCAGCTTCCATCTAGATTTTCGACTTATTAAAGGTTGTGTGTTTGGAAACTAAGCTTCGCTATTACTAATGTTTACACTTTATGTAGTTCATATTCACTCCACCGAACGTGGTGATACCGGTGATACTGAACGCAAGGATTGTGCAGTGCAGCTCAAAGTACCCGTCACTTGCGTATAAAGCCATCTGCAAAGTGAAATGACTACAATCAGGTTATCTCTAAGACTTTGGCCAAACAATGACTGGTGATGCATGGTTTGCTAGCTATTAATTAGATTACCATTACTCAAAGTTCAGTTTGGACCGTGCTTATCTAGCACAATACCCGACTGGGCACAGAAAAACGAAGAAAAAGCGAGAGAGCTGTCGTTTGTACAAAGTTAACCAGAAATGTACTCTTGTGCGTTAAGCGATAATTGAATTTCTCGTTGGGAGATGACATCCAGGGCGCCAGTAGTCTCGCCTTTATTGACGCCTTTGAAAATTTGAAGTCGAACGAACTTTGAACACACATTCCTGACGCTCCTTGCTCTTCCTTGTTTTCTAAGAGGATGTTTAACTGTCAATGAAACTTGCCTGCGTGCAACGCTCAGACCTCAAGGAAGAGCTGTGATGGCATTCGAGTTGCCAGGATGACGTGTCAGACAAACCAAAAAATATTATCACAACTTTAGCTCCTGCTTATGACGGTGGACCGATATGGCAAAACTACCGTAGGCTTAATTGGAGGTACTATGCTAAAGAGACAGAAAAGCTCATGTGCACCTAGGTTGTTCTGGCTCTTACTTATAAGTGCGAAGCATTTTTTGCATACTGAGAGCACTTTCGACAACTATCTATCTATCTATCTATCTATCTATCTATCTATCTATCTATCTATCTATCTATCTATCTATCTATCTATCTATCTATCTATCTATCTATCTATCTATCTATCTATCTATCTATCTATCTATCTATGTATCTAACTATTTATCTATCTATCTATTTATTTATCTATCTCTCTGTCTGTCTGTCTGTCTGTCTGTCTGTCTGTCTGCGTGTCTGTGTGTTTGTCTGTCTATCTATCTATCTATCTATCTATCTATCTATCTATCTATCTATCTATCTATCTATCTATCTATCTATCTATCTATCTATCTATCTATCTATCTATCTATCTATCTATCTATCTGTCTGTCTGTCTGTCTGTCTGTCTGTCTGTCTGTCTGTCTGTCTGTCTGTCTGTCTGTCTGTCTGTCTGTCTGTCTGTCTGTCTGTCTGTCTAAAAGCCATAAGCGAAAAAGAGTCAAATAAATGACCGTATAGCATAGGAGGTCATAACGTAGATGAAAAAAAGAAAAGCCAATTGAAGAAAAAACAAAAAACCCAAAGAAATATTTATCAGAACATCAGAATAAATATGCCTGCTCCAGTGTTCGGTACAGCACGGCACGCGCACCTTTGCTGGTGGCGCCGAAATCCTTGTCCAGAGGTCGCCTTGCGGGGGCGCCCGCGGGAAAAGCGCTCGCCTCGCTCCGATATTGGGCCGCGCGCGGCATCGATCCCCGCCAGAGCAGCGAGAACCGCCGGCCGCGGGGGGATCGCCTCATCGCCGCTCTCGCGACGACGCATTTTGCGCGCTGAGCGCGCGATGCTCTCACTTTGACGCACGCCGCGTCTCCAAATTCCTTCTTCTCTCCTGCGAAGGACTCTCTGCGGTCGCTTCGCCGCTCGCGTCTTCGCACCTTCACAGCCGGACGCAGTGGTCTGTGGTGCGCGTTCGGCCTGATCGGTTCTCCTCCTCCCTTTCAGTTTTCTTCCTCTTGTTCCTCCTCTACATGCTTCTGCTCTTTGCCGCGGCGCGGTTGTGATCGAGAGACTGACTGACCCGGCAGCCAGGTCCACTTGTGTTTGGCAGCGAGCCAAGTTGTTCGCGGCCACCTCGGTGTTGTCAATATGAGGAGGACCACTAGCCAATCGGTGCCGGTAATCGGCCGGACGCTGAGGAGGATGCTCTTTTCCTGTGCTGTGCGCGTTTGGATGTGCTCCGTTGTGGTGCATTGTAGGATACATCAGAGACCGGCCAACAAGGAGCAGCCTTACGGTGAGTGAAGAATGACATCTTTTGTAGTCCGTATTCAAACAATTCTTTTCTTGCATTTCAAGTTCTAGGAGTTGTTTGGTTTCTTTGGGTTGGGAGCATCAAATTAAACTAGAGACAACTATTCTTTGCTAGTGTGAACGATATACGTTAATCTTAACAAAGGCTCCTAAAACTAGAAATAGAGAGGCAAAATTATCAGGTTTATTCATATTCATTCCTGTGGGTTGCCCTGACATCAATGAGTGCGCAGAAAAAGCAATCACAGAGTAGCTTTTTTTTTAAATGGTTCCTTAAAATATTTGTTTTGGCTTGACGAATTGAATAGCCTCCAGCGCTTACTAAATCTGACAGTATGAAACTTTTAAACAGCATAATGCCATTGTTTATAGAAGGTATGCAAAAAAGTAATCATTACGTGATACAAACGGAGAAAGCAGGGTGTAATACGGGGTCCTTGATACTACTTAAAGAAGCCAATGATAGGGAATCTCAGAATTCTAAGTTACAGACTTCCACTGCCTTCTCATGACGTATGAGCTTATTTTTCTTTCAATTGACTGTGAAATTCATTTCCCACTCATTCAGGGAATAATCGTGCGCCGCTTTACGTTTGAAATGAACAAAGCTACTACGAGATGTGTATATAGCTGATAAGGATGCACTGCAATATTAACACAAACTTATTACATTGGACCTTTATGACCATAGCAAAAGAAAGAAAACAGCAGCCTTCGTATCTTAGACGTGCGCTGGCTCCGGGCAATATCTCCTCATTCACGATGGTGTACTCGCATAAAAAACTACTTCTTTGATATTAGGAAATGCATTAGGTTTGTTAATCTCTTGTTGTAAGATGAGCTGAGCCAGAATCAGTCTTCGCTAATGAATCGCTTTTAAGGCGTATCGTCACGCGTCAAAAAGTAATTATAAGAACAAGCTAAATAATCTTCCCCTGTTTTTGCAGACTGTAAGCATTCATGTGTACCTTGAAGGTAATCTTCGAGACGAAGCTCTTAATCCGCGTGGAATATTCTGGCTTCGCGCACTCGCGTGCCTCATCTCAAATCGCAATATAAAGTTCAAGGGCTCTTTTCTCAGCGAGTAATATACAAGACAAATTTCGATTCTTTTCAAAGTTTATTCATCATTTTCCACCTGTGTACTTTGCGCAGACACAACAAGGTGTTACGCTAATGTGCTGCTTTTTATCTCTCCCTCGCTCTTTCTTTCTTTATTGTATTCTCAACAGCCTATTTGTCCTGCAAAGCATGACCCATGAATCACTGAGACTGACTAATGAAGCACATTATCAATTAGAAGATTGTATAATGGTTTAACTGTCGTTTTTTCGCAAAATATTGCTTCCATTTTTCAAAAAATCATTAAGAATTATTAGTTTCTTCGAATCTAACAGCAGTCAGATATCCACTAAATGAAAATACTAGAAAAATCAATCAAACAAACAAAACTGGAGTATATACATACAGCCTAGTTAAAGCGCACCTTATGGAAGTGGTTCTATTTGCGCACTTGACACACATGCACACTTCTAAATATTTATTAAAAGATCTCCGCCAACAGCTCACTACTGTTTTAAAAAAGAGCAAGTAAATATACACTTTCAAACAATAAAAATTGAATCTGTAAACTACAGCAATTCGTCTTTTGTGACGAATATACTATTCCAAAAAGATATTTTCCTGCTACAGTGCTTGTGTCACAGACCTCGATAAGACCTTAACCCATCTTATTACAGAATCAAATTTCGTTGCATCGGCTTCCATATAGGACTGTTGCAATGACGGCAAATGTTGGCCCTTCAAGAACTGAGTCTAAATGAGGAATAGGAAAACGAGAGAACCAGCTTCGCAAAATGCCTTCATGTACCGGATAGATAGCTTTGTTTCTTTCTATCCTTTCGACAGGGCACGCGAACACGACATCGCAGATGTCGCAGACGTGTGTTGGGCATCGCGTTATAAAGAACGTCGCAGCAGAGCCAGTGGGAGCACTCGAAATGAGATACAACAAAAGAAGAATTGTAACTACCTTACAGGAAGCGCGGAAACAATAAAAATGTAGATGTTATGAAAGAGCGAGAAAAAGTTTCATCGTTGTATTTCACCGTGACATGTCTGGGTTGTCGCCACGCTTGCTCTTTTTGCACACGTTTGTTCTTTACGTTGGCGCCTTGCTGGATTTCTCAGACTATGTTTGGCTTCAGCGCCGCTGCAACTCCGAAAAAAGGAATGCACCTGATTAAAATATCAATGGACGAAGCCTATTTTTCTTTTTTTTTTGACAATGGCTATTGCTCCTCGGCGAGGAGCCAAATCAAACTTGTCACATTTGAGCATGGTGCAGGCTATAGAAACCAATGCTGCTCTATTCGGGTGTTGCGTTGGACTAAAACAAATGTTTACCAGACATAAGATGATTAAGACTGAAGAGGTAAATAAGACGTAGTTTTCAGCGTCTTTCGAATAAGGAGCCCGAACTGTGATCTTCATTATAATGCTGTTTGCACTCAGGTGGCTGGCGGCTTTATCACACTAAAGAAAATAATATTCCTCATTGTCAACCTTTTTTTCTAAACAATATTTGCAGCTAAGAGATGGCACGCATTGAGTCAGTTACCATAGTTTAGTTATTACGAAATAATAGGTTTACATTTTAATACTGTAATCATACGCGAAAAATGTTGGAGCACACTGGGCCGAAGTGCAGAGAGTTGTTTGGCGTTATCGTTTCCCGTTGCCATTGATTTGATTGATATGTGGGGTTTAACGTCCCGAAACCAGCATATAATTATGAGAGACGCCGTAGTGGAGGGCTCCGGAGATTTCGACCACCTGGGGTTCTTTAACGTGCACCCAAATCTGAGCACACGAGCCTACAACATTTCCGCCTCCATCCGAAATGCAGCCTGGATTCGAACCCGCGACCTGCGGGTCAGCAGCCGAGTACCTTAGCCACTAGACACCGCGCCAGGGCGTTTCTTGTTGCCATGCTCCCAGTAAAGCAACCACACGCTGGGTCCGTGGTGAAATGCGTGGCTGCAGTTCTATGCTCCGCGTTCCCTGCGCGTAAGCATTTTCGACGACGACACTCGTCAAGGAAGCACCGTCCCAGAACGCCAATACTACCATCTGCGCCGTCGTCTTAAATAAACGATAGCTCGATGGTCCGTGCGTGCGTGGTTGTTGCGGTCGAAGCACGACCGAGGGCGTTGCGATACCGTGCCGCAACAGCGCATATGGAGTAATTCTGTTTCATATTTCGCGGGTTTCTACTGACGTCGTAAAAGGTAATCACACAGCATGTACGTTGCTACAAAATGTTGGATCGGTCCTTTTGGAAAACCCGCTGTAATTTAACAGAACGCAGTTAGTCCTGAAGTGAATGTACCAATGTTTCCATATTGATGTAGTTAAGCAGTATTGTAAGCTCAATATAAAAAAAATATTTTAACAAGTGCCAAATGATGACAGACGTATATGTACTTGGCTTCATTCGATTGACGTTAACCATCGCTCAACGCTTTTTTCTTTGTTAATCCTTGGTCCTCGTTTCATGAAAAATCCTGCATATGGTACTCAGGCACGCAACTTCAAATTGAATAATTAATGAACCTGTTACCGAAAGATACTGCTGCTTCTTTGCTATCGCAGCTATATGTATATTGGGTGGAAGGTTTCTCATAAAGATCTATATAAGCAGCGTTTAACCTTACTGAAACTACATACATCATTACGATTATCATTGCCACATAATTTTAACAGATAAAGGGAATGACTGTATTACATTGACATAATATTTTTCATGGATAAAGTATAAATTGCTATGACGTTGTTTCAACTTGCCAAGAACAGACCACTCGATGACTTTTTTTCAACAAAAGCATCACATATTCACAGCACTTTTTCAACTTGCTCAAAGTTGCCGTCATTATAAGACACTTAATAAGGTATTCATTAAACTTCGCGTGAAGCTGTCACCAAAGGTGCTAATTACAAAGCTGTCGAAAGCAAGACCAAAAGGAATAAAAATATGCGGACGCATCTGCTAATGACACAGCCGGCTGAAACAAATGACTTTCGCTCTGAGTGCGTTACAATGACGCTGAAGTTCAATTTGCTTAGCGAAAGAGTAACTAACTATTAAAAAAAAAGACGTAAGAACGGGTCATGGAGGTGGGGGGGGGGTGAAAAGCTGTATTCTTGGACTTTATTATTTTTTTATCTTTCTCCAGAAAACGCATTCAAGGGCGACGCGCAGAATGTTCGCTCTTCACTCTCTCTTACTTGCATAACAAAACGCCGACTCGGGAGGGTTTAGGATGATTCTCCGCCCCTTCAACTCGCTCCTTTTAAGTCCTCTTAAAACCAGCTGCCGAGATGCGAGAGCGTCGTTGGCTGTTGTATAAGATAACTTCACTTCTAGGAGACGGGGCAGCTGGTGAGGCGACGCAAAACGATCCTCCCCGAAGAACAACCCTCCACCCGGAGTTGGGCTGCGCATCGTTCGCCCGGCCCTCCCCGCCAATATGACGTCCCCACCCTACACTTTCATAACACACGCGTCTCTCTGCCGTTCGAGAGGCTTGTATCATCCCGAACCTCACGTTTATTTTTCTAGAAGCCAGCCATCCGATGGACTCCACGCCCAAGAATCGATACTTGCACGTGCGCGTCTGCCGTGTGATCAGACACAACGCGTGCGTGCGTGCTTTTGCGTTCCATGAGAAGGCAGAGCAGAGCCGTCCACCCGTTATGCAGCAATGAGTCATTGCGATTAGCGAAGGGAACTACGCCTGTCCTGTTGTGGCAGCGGCGCTTGCCTGTTCGCTCCGCGGCTATTAGCGGCAATGGCCAGGTCATTTACTCCAGTGGGCGCACGCTCGCTCCGATGGCCACCGCAAACAGCGCGTAGTGCACGCGGGTATTTGTCGTCTTAGATACTCCGCATTCTCAGCTCTTGCTTCTTTTTCTTCTTTGCCCGTGAATATAATCGTTGTGCAAACTTTACACAGGACGATGATGATGATGATAAAAACATTTTATTATGAAAATTCAAAGAAAACGGGGAGGGTCCCTATTCCAATATTCCTATGGTAACCTCTGCGACAGCCCAGGTCCTGAGAATGACCCCTGTATTCTAGAACATCCCTTCACTCGAACGCTTCACCTTCACTTGAGAAAGCCGATGGGAGTGCCATCTATAAGAACGGCAAGTCACTGCTTATCAGGATAATCTGCTGCGATTCTTGAGTAGCGCAGCGTCATTTTCACCCGAGCAGTGGCGCACTGCTCAACTCTGTCAAAGTGAAGGATGAAAGTCGAGGTGAGGAGCGTTTGTGAATACGGGGCTGAGGGTCCGGCAGACCTCGGAGGCGCCGCCGCGAAAGGTGCCTTCCCACTGCTCTGGGGTACGGGTGGAGTGAAGGATTGGAGGGAGGAGAGGAAAGTAAGCGGCGGAGCACTCTAAGGTAACGTGAAAAGTTGTGGGGATAGCGCCACAGCGTGAACAGGTATCAGTAAAACGAGTCGGGTATATTTTATTCATGAGACAGCACCTATTTGTGGGGCAGCTCAAACTAGTTGTCCCACTGTCAGTGTAGTTTCTTAAATATAGGGCGACGACGGAAATAATTAAGAATGGCTGTTTTTTTTAAAAAGAAGGAACTGCAGTTCCTATAAAAACTGGCCTATTGTGATTTGACAACGCTAGCGGCACCCTGTACTGACCATAATGAGGGTAACAAACATTGAAAGTATACTCAAAATGATGTCCACATACTTAAGCGACGATTATAACAGAGCCTGCAGGCAGTAGTACTGCCTACGGAAGGTACTATACATAAAACGTGTTTATTATTACTTACTTTTCTAAAGGCAAAAGATATTTTAGTTCTTAATATACCCGCATGAACTATTCGATGTATATATGTATGAGTACGCATTAAATGCCTGAACACCGCACGCCAACGTAGGTTAACACACTCGTAGGTTTGCACTCGCATCTGGCAAGAAATGTAGATATCTAAATACATTCGGTCATGCTGAATTGCGTAAACAGCCTTTTACGATATTGGCATTGTCCTTCGTAATGGGCGCCAGAGTTTAATTAGGCTCAGCACTTATCCGCACAGGCCAAGTCAACATCCCCTCTTGAAGTGGGCGGGTAGTTGAGCGATGTTCCGTCATTCCAATAGCTTTCAACAGCCCACACATGCGTCGAGAGCTATGGAGGTCGTTATAGAATGACCAGCTGCAGGACGCCAGAGGAACGATGGATGCATGAGGGGGCCATTCTATTAATGGCTTCGGAAATGAACAACCTGCTCTCCTGCAGAATACGAGCGGGAAGGCTTCGCTCGTTTGCAGGGTGGAGGGTCGGATTAGAAATTGACCTGAAGGGTGGATTGTGAAGGCTGAACAATGCCTGCTAACATGCAATTCGCCTAATGCCATACTGTATTATGATCCAAACGAGGCTCTTTCTAGAGTTATTTCCTGTCAGACCATCACAATCGTCGAGTATGTGCCCGGTAGGAAAGCCCATTGTTAGTGTTTTTAATTATTTATTTATTTATTTATAATATTTATTCTTTATGAAGTGATGATCCGTCTAAAAACTACGTTGGGGTGGTCATCTTTTTTTTTTTTCACTTGTCATGCTAAGTGGTGATACATGCGCGTTTTTGTCGTTTTTTGCGTTGTTGCTCTAAGGTATGCAACGGTGTAGAGGCAGGTCTGTTTCCAGAGAAGGGGAGGGGAAGGTAGTTGAGGCTCGCCTTTCCTCTCTAGAAATTCTGGTGGAGGAAAGGTTATTCAGCAAATAAATATTAGAAAATACATGTTTTTCCAGAATCGTCAAGGCCCTCAAGAAGTGCCCCCCCCCCACCCACCTCTTCCGTCTCAAAATAGGCATGTTTACCGGAAGTAATGTTTACTATATTGCACTTATATGACAATATGTTATTACACCTACGGCAAATTAGGACATGAAACTTGCTCCGGGTCTGAAATAAGCTGAGAAAAAAATAGCTTGTAAGCATTGTGGTTGATCTGAATTTCCGTATGATGCATTTAAGGGACAACTTCGCAAAGAAACTTCAGGGAAACGATTTGGCAACACGAGATAACTCACTGTTCCCGGCGGAGCCGTCAGTGAAAATCTATTTCCAAAGCACATATGAAACGTGCACAGCTGCGCTCTCATTCAATGTCATTTAGAATGCATGCTGGGCGCAGTCGACGATGTCTGACTAGCATTAGCTGTCGTTGATTCAAGTCCCGCAGCTCGCAGTCCGCGCCGACTCGTTTCCCGTTCCCTAATGGAAAACGGCCGGTTCTCCGACGCGCATCGATTCTGTTGCGCACTTTCTGCCGGAAGAAAGGCGCGCGTTCGCAGTCGGCAGCGGTGGTCGCTGTGCGAGTGAGCGATGACGCCTGCGCCCTGGGCGAGCGGCTTCCCCTTCCCTTTTACATTAAGCCTCCTCACTCATTGTATTGGATTCGTTGTAATTAGACTGCTTCGTGGCATGGGCCAACGTTCACTTTGTGGTGATGTGTCTTTGTCCGCAGATAAAAAAAATACTTCGTGGAATGTGAAACCTTGTTTTGCTGACGTGATAGTCCCTTAATTCGAAGCCATACGTGTTTACGCACGTACGGGCGCTGTAATACCATTCAGGGATGTAATACCTTCATTGCTGCAAAGAAGCAATAATACAACAGAAGATCTATGTTGAATAAAGTAAGTGCCCCGCCAGTTTCAGGCCAGCTTTGTTCGAAGCGCTTGTTTAAACACCGGAATTGCAGGCGTGGTCGGCATTTTTTTTGTGACATAATAAATGATGGTGCCGATTGTGTCTAATGAATGCATTAAATAAATTCCGCGCAGTGGCATTGAAGTGTGTCTTTCTTTCTACTTTCCAGCTGCTTTCATTCCCTCTCTGCCTCTCCGTCATGAACTTCGCTAAAAACAACTAAAGTCAAGGTTATCTGCTACGTTTGCGAAAATCAGTTACACCGCCTCTTCAGTTATTGCGGCCATTGAACATTTATTCTGTAATGTTATGGGCTATAAAGTCGCCCTCTGTAGGTTAGTAAAATGGTCGTGCCTATGCATCACACTGCCTGTCTATTATAGGCTCACATACAAAGCTAGCCGAGGTAAACTTCGAGTTTGACGCTCACAAGCGCATAAAACATGCCGCCAAAAATTTTCTTTAATCTGTGTAGTTTATGTAGAAGTACGAAACTTTTTATTGAAGGAATAAAAATATTCAAATACTTTTTTTGTTCTTTTAAAGAGGTCACCAAATCAAGTTAACATGCTCCAGAATCAATGTGAATGACGCGTGTCATGGTGCAAAATAACACAGGAGGAAAAGGTATGTCGCGACTGCATACTGTTAGCAGATTCTGTGTGGAGGTTACTTCTGCTGTGTTTCTCAAGCCTGATCATTGAAGCAACCTGAGTAAGAGCAGCACAGCTGTAGATGTAGTCAAACCGTGTGACGTATATCAACACTCAGGTTGTCCAGTTCTTTGTTCAGCAGACAGGAAGCTTGGTAGCAGTTTGGCATAGCTTGATGTTCCCATGGTTTGACATATCTACAGGCATAGATGATTACCCGGAATATTGGGCATTGCATGCATGGTGAAATCACAACGAGAAAACCTGCTGACCCTGGTCTTTTCTTTTTTTTAATGATCAGACCGCCCACGTAAAGGGACAGTGTCACTCTAGAAATATCTTCGAACCATCACTATAGGTCTTCTCATTTAATAAAATGAATAGAAAAACTCAAACGCGATTTTGATTCAAAGCAATAAATTGTTTAAACAACACCCGGAAGACTCGTCAGTGGCTCTGAAGCATTATGAGCTCTAATGATGACTTTATTTACAGTTGTATACTCAGATAGACCCCAGAACATCAACTCATTTCTGTATTCTTTAAGCGATTTAGTAGCCATGGACAAAGTGGGAGTACGCATTGACTGTGTGCGTTAGGGTTGCAATCTATCCTTTTCACAGACTCTAAACTTCGAACGGCGAAATCGTTACTTTCAGCCGTCGTTCGTAGAAACAAAAATCGATGAAAAGTGCGACTACGTCGTGCACACATTCGAGAATTTGCGGCTGCAATTAATAACGAACGATTTTACGTCGGAAACATTGCGACTTTCGGAGGCACAGCAAGTTGTTTGTGCCGTCGTGAAACGTTCTAGCCGCGAAGCCATTTTCTTTTGTTTTCGTAATCAACACAGCAGCAGAAACCAATAATGTAATATATAGAAAAAATAAAATATTAGTTTCCGAACTCTCGTCATTTGAGCAGTGTTCCAACAAAGCGTATACCGTGAGTATAGCGTAACATGGAGTGCCGTCACTCTCTTATCTCTTCCAAAATTATCCACCCAGTTGCTCAAGCCCGTTTTAAAGCGGGGCTGCAGACATTATTCGACAGCGTCGCGGACAAGCTCAAATGTGCTAAGCTCTGCCTACGCGGTCACTGTAGTGTTTTTCTTTTTTTTTAGGCAAGAGGAAAAGCGAGCGATAATTTCAAGCGGGAACTGCGTATACGTTTGGTCTGTTTTAGTCTGGTTTACAGTGCGCAAATGTCGTCATTCACTGGTCTTGTTCAAGCGCTACTATTGGTGTAGACAAATGTTGCATGCCCTCAACCTCCCCCCTCTCGCCCAAAACTTATAGTTTGGCAGTTGTTATAAGCATACATTCAAACACACGCATTAACATGCATAATCAAGACAAGTTGAACCACCCCCGCCCCATAATAGCAATATATTTGGTACTTCGTATGAACAGCCTTTCTTACATGTTTAAGGCTCGCAAACGTTTATTATTTTGCTTGAAGCCTGCTTTCTACAACTTACCAAACACCGATTGGTTGATATGTGGGGTTTTAACGTCCCAAGAGCACCACATGATTATGAGAGACGCCGTAGTGGAGGGCTCCGAAAGTTTTTACCACATGGGGTTCCTTAACAGGACCCAAATCTGAGCCCACGGGCCTACAGCATTTTCGCCTCCACCGAAAATGCAGCCGCCGCTACCGGTATTCGATCTCGTGACCTGCGGGTCGGCAGCCTTATCCGCTAGACCACCGCAGTGGGGCAATCGCCAAACACTGACATCAACTTACACATTCTTGCAGAAAGATTGCATGTCTGACTGCCATAGGGAGCAGTTCTTCACAAGAAAGGTTTATACATTACTCTCGCTTAGACCTTTCACCACAGACATGCTACTGCGTAGAGTTTGGGGGAATTTCCATACAGCATAACTCATTAGCCTGGAAACTATTCATTATATGGACAATTAACAGAAAAACAAAGTGTTTAATGAACATTACGGAGAAACGAAATAGGAAATCATCTCCTAACACGCAAACTTCGCTATCAACTCGGAGCATGGCCTAATTAATCCTTCTTATCGAGTTTCGCCACACGAATGAAACAGTGCGAGAGTGGAATGGAAAACGCCGGGAAAACAAGAACCCCAGAGCAATGAACGTCCTTTGACAAAGTGTGCTGAAATATTATTTCTCATTATGCTTCGTCGCTCAGACGTTTATCGTGCGCCGTTTCAGGCTTATTTTGCTGCGTTAGACGCGGATAGAGAGATACAATCACGATGAATGCTTGCTCGTACTTCATACAGTGACAAACAGACAAAAAAGTTCACACAAAGACGCGAACATAATATGGGCTCACTTCGCCCTTTATTTTTCTGTTTTTTCGAAATGAAGCGTTCACTGTTTTCGATAAAATGCGTTTTCGCAAGAGAGGAGTAAACAGTAAAATAAAGACGTAGCGTAATGTCAAAGAGAGATATGAATAGACACACAAATATAACGTCATTAAGATTCACTTTATTATGAACCAAGACGCAAATCAAATAGAGAACGCGTGAAACTCGTTTCAAAGTCACGTTAATTTTGCTGCCGCACCAATGCATAAATTAGGTGGACGCTTCAAAAATACGAAATCATTCCTGATTTAGCGAGCTGAAACGCTGCAACTGCTGCATTCTTCGTATCAAGTTCGACCGATCCACAGACATAAATATACTTGATGTACAGGAGATACAGATGCCCGCTGTAACAAGTGATGTTTGATGTAAAGTTCTGTGTGGTGTAGATACTCTCATCTTGCTCCGCTACTGGGCCCACACTTGGAAGAGATACTGAACAAAGTTCAGAAAAATATGAAAAATAAACATCGAAGTTATTCTCGGATGTATACTGTTCCCGTAAAGAAAGCTTATTGCTCATATTTTGACGCGATAGCGTTAAATACCTCGTTTCGCAGAAATGACGGCGTTGGCGTCGCTGTTGGCGTTTTTAGTTGTGAGCGAGAAATCTTCATCTTGTGCGTGGCCAAAAAATGGAGAAAGATGCAAACAAAAGAAATATTAAAAATTTTGAGTCTCAGGGGGGATCGAACTCTGGTCCTTTGTGCGCAAGCAGGTGTTTTACCACACGGCCACGCGTCTGCATGTGAACACAGTGAAAATAACTTCCTATGCATGTAAATACAGTGAAAGCAACTTTCCTGCTTTACAAACACACGCGTCCTGTATACACGCTTCACAATACAACATCAAGTATTGAAGTAATAATGCGTGCTACAAGCACCCATTGCCATCAGGCGTGATAACATGTGATTATCATAATAACTTTGTATTTAAAGCCAGTAATCTGCTACAAAGGGCACACTCGTTACAGCACCTATTCCCTTAAGGCCAAGTAGTGTGTGCATAGCAAGTTCGGAAAGATTTCATGCGCCAAACGTTTGAAGCACGCACTAAGGACTGGATAACGCAGTGGCGTTACACCTTTATGTTGAAGCTAAGGGATACCCTAATTCAATTAAGTTTGCTTTCTTTTATGGAAGCTTTTGAGCGTGCGGTGGCTCTGACGTCACTCGTCGCCGTGGCCTGTGAACGATGCTTGTGTTCTTGCCCTGCAACTTCCCTTTATCACCAAACATTTACCTTTCGCTCGCCCCCTTCTATGAAGGCACTGCGACGGGCCACCACTTTCGAAACATTCTGCCACCCAGGAGTATAGTTGAATACGTGTGTGGCACACTGCATTACCATGGCGTAGCTTCAGAACTTTCTAATAAGCTAACATTGTTATACGGGCTTGCTTTATACTTAACGTGTTTTCTGGACATGTAACAGAAATCACCATGTCTAATGCCATTTAGGAGCGCGCACTCTTTGTTATTCATGCTGTTAGAGATATTCGATAAAAGCATTCGGCTCGCTTATGTGTCTGACGTGAAAGAACATCACTGGAGCTAGTCATCGATAAGCTTCCTAGCTGTTTAGGCTTCAAGGTTAGTTTCTGTACACGTTATCATTTCGTTGACGCATCCACCAACTAACCTGACAAGCGAACAAAAAAAAAAAGGAAGGAAAAAGTGTTCGGAAATGGAGTGATCGCTAGTCTATAACCGTGTCGTTTGTTAACTGTCAGAATAATCACGTTACAGTTTCTCTTGAGTGCGACAGCAGACAGCAAGTACTAGCCATAACTGCTTGTCGTGTTGTATCTCAGCCCAGCGCGGCTCGATAAGCACACTTCCCTTTAAACTGTTTTCTTTGACGTTAATCATTAGCTACAACCATTTAGAGAACGTGCGTAACGCTGAGAACATGAAAAGATCAAAAGACATAATGGTAGCTATGCAGACTAGCTCCTAATCTTCTGATTGATTGATTGATTTGTGGGGTTTAACGTCCCAAAACCACCTTATCATTATGAGAGACGCCGTAGTGGAGGGCTCCGGAAATTTCGACCACCTGGGGTTCTTTAACGTGCACCCAAATCTGAGCACACGGGCCTACAACATTTCCGCCTCCATCGGAAATGCAGCCGCCGCAGCCGGGATTTGAACCCGCGACCTGCGGGTCAGCAGCCGAGTACCTTAGCCACTAGACCACCGCGGCGGGGCTCCTAAACTTCTGGGTACATGTTACATGCGTGATATAGATTTTCATTCTCAAATACAATTTGCATTAGAAATGAAAGCCACTATGTTACAGTCAGCCATAAATTTCATTAGAATGCAAATGTGTTATTAATAAGCTGCTTGGCGTATTTTTGTCAATTCACGAAAGCCATTTGTGATAGCGTCCAGTTAATAAAAATGTGCAACTCATTGTTGCAGCAAATCATATTCGTGATTGGAAACCCGTGTCTTTATTCAATCAGTTTATTACAATACTCAATTTGTTTATTTCAGACATACATACACAATGTGAAGTATGTGCACAGCGCAAAGCGAATGGACATTTGTATGTCTCCAGACGAAAAATTTATTCATAGAACCATGCCTTATTGTCGTCTTCCAACTCTGTGAAATCGTTGAGAATTACACGTCTTTATTGGGCAGATGAGGGTGATATAACGACAAAATTAACTGTTACCGGGTCTAATAGCCGAGGTTCAGCTTGATTCATTGTATATACGACTTCGAGTTCCCGGTTGTCACATTTCAGCTGCCTAGATTAATCACAAGTGAAAGAGGGTTTTACTTTGTCTTTTTCCCTCCTCTTTTCGTCCTCCTCAGCCTCACTTCGCCTTTGCAGCCCTTGCTAGATTATGTCATTCCTACATTTTTTATGCTTCACCCTCTCTTTACTTCTAAACTTCATCTCCCGTTCTCACACCCTTGCTATAACATGGCTATACAACATTTTAGCCTTTTAACGATTAACTGTATATGCTTCTATATATGTTGCTGGAGACTGCAGAGCATGTACTTCAGGGCCCAACAAGCATTGAAAATGAGGTTAAAATATGGCAGTACAATTTTACACCATATATTGTATCCGAAGTCGGATCATACTCCTGAGTGCGTTTTAGAGCATGAGCACTCGGAAAGCACAGAACCACTACCTCGATTTTTTTTCTGTAAACTACAAACCAATAGAGCAACACGAACATGGGAGGTACTACGGCTGAAAATGCCTTCTTGCTCACTGAGGTCGCAGGCGTGTTAGCGACAATATTTGCTTACTGTACCAAGTCGCAAGAACCAAGGGATTGAAAAGTACTTTGTGTTGGGCCAGTCTATCCATTGTATAGATTGACTGTAATACTATGATCACTTAGCACAGAACAACAAAACAGCCAGGAAAAATGAATAGTGTGGAAGCTAACTTTCAAGTGGCTCATTTGAACATGATACAGAGGCTATGTAACAACTTTTTTTCACCGCGAAAAACAAGTGACGTATCATCGTCCTTCTCAACACCATGAACACATTTCTCGAAAAATCATTTTACACAGAGAATTCGGAAATAAATAGGTTCCTGAAACACGATTTTATCAGTTTTTTATTAGGAAAGGTCGCCACTATTACTAGCACGGCTATATGTATGCTTCATCCAAGAATCCTAATCTTGCCCCGCCGTGGCCCACACTGATGTGCATGAAAATGCGCAGGCTTTGAAAATGCGCAGGCTTTGAAGGCTGTCGCGCTAAACTCGGGACAAGGACAAAAGACACATGAAGACAAGTACCAACTTCCAAGCAGGTTTATTGCGCAGAACACGAAAATATATAGGCGATAGAAACGCTTTGATACTTTTGAGCCGTGCAAAAAAGAAAACAGGGTAGTGAAATCAAACAACAAAAATAAATGCAGAAAGAAACCAAAGGCACTATCAAAGAAAAACTATATGTTACAAGGTGCACGCTCTGACCATTTCCAAACATCTTTATTCATTTGGGACAAAACAGGCTTACTTACGCATAATAACAATTATAGCAATTAAAGCACTTATCATACCAAGTAACCTAAGGCGCCACACTTTAAAGATAGCTCGTGTTCTTCCCCCTTTTTCTTTTCGCCATTATGCGCTAAGGGACCAAAGCTTCTAAGAGAATTCGCTACCAAGAATCCTATTTTTTAATTGTGCCACGTCGGTCGAGATTGACTTATTTTCTGTATCACAGATCACGCACTGCACGCACAAATAATCTGCCCCGACAACAATCGAACCGAGCTCACCTTCGTAAAAACCCGCAAGCAATCTACACAGCAGTTGATTGATATCTGGGGTTTAACGTCCCAAAACCACCATATGATTATGAGAGACGCCGTAGTGGAGGGCTCCGGAAATTTTGACCACCTGAGGTTCTTTAACGTGCACACAAATCTGAGCTCACAGGTCTACAACATTTCCGCCTCCATCAGAAATGCAGCCGCCGCAGCCGGGATTCGATCCCGCGACCTGCGGCTCAGCAGCCGAGTATCGTAGCCACTAGACCACCGCGGCGGGGCAATCTACACAGCAGTGTCGGCGTAGTTTTGGAAAGACGCAACCCCCCGTGACCTCGGAGGCTCCAGAGGTCTCCGCCGTGTAGTCCGTTCATTGTCCCGTTACCAGATGAGGCAGTGATGGATCACGTATTTCACACTTGCAGTCTGGAGCACCCGCTGTGGCGAATGATTGATGCAACATGTCCGCGAGTTCCTTCAGTGATCCGGTGCATATGCGAGCGCAATATAGCCGTGCTCTACCGTCCCTCCTAAGTCCTCAGACAGGTCGTAAAGATTGGACGCGGTGCCCTGGAATGCATATCGCTGGCTATGCATATAAGAGGCCTGCTTTACGTCTGAGTTTGTTACTACGCGTGGAAGGTTTACTTCCAAGCCGAGATATAAGTGTCAGCTGGCATTCACAGAATGTTTAAGAGGGAGATACTGATGTCTCAGCTGAAGGGCTTCCGCGTGTAATCTTCTTAAGCCAAAGCAGGGGTCCGGCATAGAGTGGTTTTCTTTTGTCGATTGCTTCCTCACGTGCAACCTGCTTTCGAAGCGAACGAAGTGCGGAATGGCAAGACAAAGTTACGGCATTTTTTTCGAAGAAATATAGGAATGGGGTGTACAGTTCTGATGGAAACTTTTCCCTTATTTGTGCGCGTCTCTCATACTCATATGGTAGTTTCGGAACGTTAAACCTCACATATCAATCTTCCCTCTATGTCACGCTTATAGGCAACACATTTCGTGTCCTACAGCCATAGAACATCATGAAGACAGAGATAGTGCGGTATCGGCGATGGTCCCCACTTTACTTCTAAACAGCGAAACAATACTTAAATATAACGTGCTGTTGCGCTAGTTATTTCACAAGTGCTCGCTAGACAAAAAGTATTACTTTGTATAGAACGTTAAGGTAGTCGTAGGTGTCTGTCAAAGCATTCCTTTATTTATTTCACTGTACTCTCTAAAGCTGTCCACTTATAAATGATGAGCCTCCGTTCCACTTGAGATCATTTTCTAGCGCACGTAGCCAGCCGGCCTTTCATATATCTTCATAAAGAGAGAGAGAGAGAGAGAGAGAGAAGGAAAGGCCGGGAGTTTAACCAGATATTGACACCTGGTTTGCTACCCAGCGCTGGGGGCGGGGAAATGGGGGCAGAAAACAACAGTAAAGCAAATACGGCTCTGCACATTAGCATTTGTACATTAGTGTGCAGTATCTTGACATTGTTAGGAAGGGTTGGAAAACGTCTGCATTCAGCCACTCTTGCATTGCCTGCTTCGTACATTTCATGCCAAGAAGAACAGTGACCGTATATATACTGTGGCCTCCAGCCTACTGCACGCAATAGTCTTTACATCCGCCTGTTCGCTTATGAAGCGGCTGCTTTCGCACCAGAGGACACGAAAGCCTTCGTTGACGTAGCCATTTACTCAAGCATTCACGACGCTCGCTGTTTAAGGCGACGTCAGGCGGGTGCATCAACTGTAATTGAGCACCTTTCACGGAGATTAGGAGAGGAGACAAGCGAGTACTATGCCGACAGGAAAGTAGTGTGGTGACGCGCCGCTGATCGATAACGGTGGCGCTGATTGGTCAGAATAGCTGAACACCACATGCAGCATTGGTTCCGAGAAACGTTTCATCATTACTTCACGCCTGAGATCCCACCTCGTTATCACTTCGTTCATGTCTATGCATTAGCGATGCATGCGTGGTGCTTGTGCTGATAACTTGACGTTGATCTTCGACTTTGTGAGACACCGCTTAATTCTTCCGACTAAAACCTGAGGAGAAAAAAAAACTGCAACTTGTATTTTACTTAAGCTATCTCGCAGCACTCAGAAGAATGTTAGAGAAAAACGATATTATATTTACCAACAATTTATTAGACGATACATTGAAAATATTCGTGTTGTGAGTACTTGGAGTATGACAGTTGTCTGCTTGATGTAAGATGACACTTATTTTTCTCGAAAACCGATTCTATTTATTGTTTAATTGACTGAAAGGAAATGGTTAACATATAATTAAAAGGGTGCAAAAGTAACGGTGGAATTGCCGGTTAGCACAATCACTATTATTATAATGAAACTGGAAGATTCACAACAAAATAGTACAGACAGTTCAAGTTCAGCAAGTTGCCCACAGAGAGGTGCTCTCTTGAACAAGGTCAGGTAGAGCTGTGCATGAAGAGGGGCGCTCGTACCAAACCAAATCCAGAAATTTGGATGAAGACACAGAACTACCAGAAATTTCATAAGAGAGATAATCAAAGTAACTTTGTTTACACAAATACGCAGCCGGTGCGCAGTCAGAAAAAAGAAAGTGAGGGGCCAAAGTTCTCATGCAACCTTAAGCACGGGACACAACATACGGCTTATGTCGATGCATGGGCCAGAGGAGAGAAAGCGTTTGTGGCAGTATAGCATAGTTGATGCAAATGGACTCACTCGGGATGCTGTTATAGTCAGAAATGAATATGCGACAGTCGTGAAGAAGTAGGAATAACATTGGGTTTTAGGGATAATAAGTGGACGGGTATTTAAAATGACTTTAAGATGCCTATCAAAGATTACAAAAGGCTTTGTAGACAAACGGACTGCCTAGCGTATCGGTGAAATTGGTGGTCTAGAGAAACCACATGGTTGCATCCTTACATGAGGCCTGTTTTAATCTATCTTGAAGAATTGCTATCTGTGCACTGAGCAACCTCTATCCAAAAAATTGGCCCCGTATCTGCATGTTTCACTGCAAATGTCGTCGAAAGACGACATTCTTGCGAGTGGAGAGAGTGAACAAAACGTTTATTTAATGTTCTCAGCGAGAAAATTGGTGAATTGTATTCTGGAAGCGTGGAGGTAGAGAGTCTCGATCGGTGCAGCGAAGGCAAACGAGTGCATCAAGGCACGTTCGACACGAGCGCCGTCTGGCACTTATCTTCGAAAACGAAGGAATGCGTGCGCGCCCATGGAGGAAGATGCGCGCCTGTCACGGAGGTGATAAGGAATAGATGTGATAAGGAATAGGTGATAAGGAATAGCTAATAGCTGTCACGAAGGTGATAAGGAATAGCTAATCGTTGGAAACACTTGTCTTTTTGAGTATTGCGTTGCACTGTGAGCGCATTGCCATAAACGCTACGGTCCTTAGAATTACGTGTGTGTGCCTTCTCTAGTATAAAGGCACACATACAAAACATCGACATATTGTTATGGTGCCTCAGATATGCGTAATAATTGCTTTTGAAGATGGTAGTGCTTCTTGGGGACCGTTGACGCAAACATTTGGTCTGTCTGTCTGTACGTATGTCTGTTTGTCCGCCCTAAGTGGTACGCTAAACAGCACCAAACAATACCCCAAACGGCCGACTTCATCCGCAGCGCCCACAAATATTGTTCAAGAGTCAGCGTTCATACTTGTGTGATTGACAATTAAAAAGCAATTATTGCGCATATCAGGGGCACCATAACAACACGTCAATATTCTGTATGTGTGTCTTTTTACTAGAAAGGGTATACAGAAGTAATTCTAAGGACCGTAGCGTTTATCACGCTGCGCTGACAGTGCAACGCTTGCACAAAAAGCAAGTGTTTCCAACGCTTCGCTAACGCTTTCCCATATTTGGCTGGTGTCACCGACCCGTCACCTTGCGTTCTACACCTTATCACCTCCGAGACCGGCGTGCACGCCGCGCGCTTCATTTTCAAAGATAACTGCCAGATAGCGCTCATGTCTCACGTGTGACGTGTCTTGATGCGCTCGATAGTCTCCGCTACACGCTCGAGGCACTCTAACGCAGTGCCCGCCTGTAAATCATTCAACAATTTTCTTGCTCAGAACATCAAATAAACGTTTTGTTCACTCTCTCCAGACGCAACACTATCGTCTTTCGACGACATTTGCAGTGTAACATGCAGATACGGGGCCATTTTTTTTTAAATTGACACTCACACAAGTATGAACGCTGAAGCTTGAGCATAATTGGTGGGTGCTGTGGATGGGATTGGCCGTTTGAGGTATCGTTTGGTGACATTATGGAAATTCTTACCCCGGACAAACAGACAAATGTGCAGACACACAGACAGAAAGGCAGACAGACCAATATTTTGGCATCGAAGGTGTCCAAGAAAGATTATCGTCTTTAATATTATGCGGAAGGAGAACAAAGACCGATCACTTACTCATCACGAAGTTGCGCAGTATTACTACACGAGCAGTACGGAAATCCCAGATTCACATGCAAATCTTAATAGGGCTTTAGCGGTGGCTCTGAGACTGTTACAACAAAGACTTACCACAATACAAACTTTTTTAGCAAAATTCATTGAGAAAAAGAAGCATAAACGAATTGCTATAGAAAGGCAATCGCATCATTTCTCTGGATATTAGGGTCTAGCAGTGTGCTGTGGCTTTCACAGAATTTGACAAGTAAAAAGACTGGTGGCAGAGTCCTTCACAGTGAAGTTTAGCTGTTCAAGTACAGGCCGTCGAGAAGGTTCCCGATACGGCAGTAAGGGTAAACCTTACTGTCAGGGTGTGGGAGCTGCCCGCGTCAGCCTAAGGGCTGACCTTCTGGAAGTGAATATACCATCATATACCATACCGAAACGAAGTCTAAGAAGTTTTTTTTTTTGACATTGTATGAAAAGACGGGACAAAAATGCCACAATCATTTCTAGCAAAGACATCGCATTTACAGTCTCTGTGTTATATTTTAGGCAATACGACCAAATCATGCAAGCTCGGTGTTCGTTTTCTGTTGCAGTATTCAAACTTTTGCATTAACTAAACAAAAACTATTTTGACACAGCCCGCTCTATTGGTTTAAAATATTTTAGAACTACTATTCAATCATAAGTCAATTCTAACTAATAATACGAATGTGGACGTGTCCTCGCGAATTGTTCGTAATGAAGTCACAGCGTACACGCACAAGTCAACACAATACTGCAGTTGGCATATCAATATCAAATTTGTTTTTTTTCTTTTTTACATCTATATATGACACTAGGCTTTGCATCTGCTAGTTACATACCAACTACTCACATTCATAAATACAGTTGTAGTGTCTCTAGAGTACCTTTAACTATGACGTATCTTCACCATCTTCAGGTTTATTATCAAAGTGCTTAGTCAAATATCTTGTTTTTATAAAAAAAAAGTCGCTGGCTAGCTCAGCAACTATTGTGTTACGCCCTTCCAGACTCACAGTCACAAAACTTCATACGTTAGAATTGTTTATACAAAAAATGCTCGTCCAATCACGTTGCTGGGGACATAACATATAGATGTATCACAGCCAGCCAATAGCAGTGTTCTTGCAATCTGGTGCGTACTGAAAATACACACACGGTGCGTTGGAGCTGGCTCCTTCATTCGGGCTGAACGATCTCCAGCTGGCAGTCGGGGTTGTAAACCGGATGTCCTGACGTGCTTTTTTCCCGCGCAGATTTTCCGGGCTGTTAATTCCGCTTTCGTTGCTGCGTCATGTCATTCCCCGTCTGTTACAACACATGAGTGTTATTTACCCAACGTTGAAAGCCATATGCGCTATGTGGCCATAAAAATATGCACCGCTTGCGGACTTTTATGAAACTCCATGAGCATTCTGGCATTCCGCCTCGTTTGAGCACGGCAAACGTATGAACCATCGTCTACAATATGTATTTTATTGAAAAACTAGCCTTGCGTTGCTCAGAATTTTTTTTTTTCAGTCGCGCCAAAAATTATAGGTGGGTATTTATGACAAAGCTGCGTTTTGTAAATTTTGTATTGCAGTTTTAGATGCTTCATTGGCAATGTGTGTGTGTGTTTTGTTTTCTTCTAATAAAGGAAAAAAATGTGAGTTTAACATCTCGTTTTTTTTTCTTTTTTGCTGCACACTATAATATTGACCGCTAACAGACAGTGGCGCCAAAGAAACCTGAGGGGATGTTAATAAAGGAATTGTAATGCAAATGTGAGGAAACGGTTTTGTTTGATGAAGCGTGTAAGATTTTGGCCTTAAAATGAAGCCCTTCCGTTTAAACCCAACTATTTTTTGGTTTAACCACAATAATAAATTTGGTACCTGTTTGCTGGAGTGTTTGCACTAATTGTTGTTTATGCTAATATATATACTATATATATATATATATATATATATATATATATATATATATATATATATATATATATATACGTTTGTACCTAACGTATGCTCTGTCATATACAATGCTTAGCTTACACAATTTCATTACATTGATATATGCTTTACTTTTTATAAAGATTTTCGCAAAACCCGCCCACTGCTTGACAGGGTGGTCTGGGAGCATAGCAATGGATCTCTCTCTGTACTCTTCAGACTCAGAATCATGGCCAGTTGAAAAGTAATCCCTTCACCATCGTTCCTGCCTTTCATGTCTCCACTACGGCATGTTTGTAAATGCTTCCAATCCAAAATTGCTGGTCTGCAAATGGTATACTGTTTTTTTTTCTTTGTATCGAAAGTCAAGTTTGTCCTGTCCTCATAAGCTGACATTCACTACTGTATGAAATAGTGCACGAGCTCAGTATATAGCATGAACCAGTATTGTTGCCGAACTGCCGGAATACATTGAGGCATCATTCCGATGCAGCCATGGCTGCCACGAAGACAACGCAAGGCCACACATTATATGAGCCTGGCGAGGACGATTTGCGTGCAGCTCACGTACGTCACACAGGGACTGTGCCTTCATTCATCTCGCGCTGTGCACCCCAATCCAAGTTGCCCGCTCTGTGTCCGCCTCCCAATAATGAACCAGCGCTGTTTCGGAAGGCCTGCGTCGGGAAACTGCGGGGTTTATCCTGGTGCACGAAAGGCGAGCAGCCGGTATCCAAATAAAACGTAGCTTTGAAAGATAACGGTAAGTTAATACCAGAAGCGTGAACGATCACATTCATTTGTCTTCCTTTTTCTAGGTAGATTTTCTATGTAAGAGCAGTGCGAATTTCGCTTTCGCTTCTAGCATTCCTGAAAGGTAGATCTAGTGGTACGTGCGTGTTCCTCTGCATGTGTTTGTGCAGAGGGAGTGTGAGAGGTTGTAGGGGGTGGGTTGCAGAAGTTGCGTGTCTGCGCGTCTGTACTTTAGCACAGCACAGTTCGGCTCCTCGTGGGTGGCTGCTTGAACGTCATACCACCTCTCTTATTACATCTGCAGCATCTGCCTTGCTGACACTTTGCTTCCCCCAACTCTGTACGCCCTCTCGATTTCCGTATTGATGGCTCACGCGGGAGAACACATTATTGCGCGCACTGTCACTGCCACCGGAATTCGAAGGCCCCTCGGCCATTCTTCATGCGGCATTCTTTTCGTATTAGTCCGAGCAGTGCTTGCAGCGCGAGGGAGACTAAGGTCGAAATGCGACTGCGCGTTTCGTAAACGAGACGGGGTTTTCAGCAACGAATCGTTGCCTGGAATTTTCGCTGTTGCTAGGATTGTGAGGCTCCGTAAATCCACGAGAGGTTACAGAAGTCGACAGTCTGTTGCTGCAATACAGCGAATCGCTTAGTTAAATCAGTGCTTGGTACTACTGTGTCGGTTATTTCGTATTCAAAGCAAGCAGTGTAAATTTTTCGAACAGAAGCCACCATGCGTCGCAGTAATTCTAGCATGACCCTTTAACAGATCCGCTGCTAACTTGAGCGTAGACTGCACTTCAATATTTTAAACTTATATGGTGTTTCGTTTTACTTTTTCTAGTTTTTCCTCAATAGATGGAGAAATTTACAAAATTGCCTCTTACAGACAGCATATTTGTAACGATTGTACATCGTTACGGCAAATGACTAACTTTACTAACTCGTGAAATCTGCATGCACGTTTATATAGTTAACACTAATCTTAATCTTTTAATCAATAGCGTTTTGGCAGATGTTTCAACGCACCCAGTAGCTTGTGCTTACGGATGGCGTATCTACATATAAAAAAAAGTTCAATTGCGTGGAAAGTTTTATATGTCCATTTCTAAAGTGTGCGATAAAACACAATAATACAGTGATTCTTGCGCTGCTTGCCCTAAACGACGCTTTAAGAAAAAAATATGAAAAGCTTATGCATGTTTAACTGAACTTTTCTGACACGTATACGATGTCGCGAAATACAAACCACCCTCAGATTTTATTTCTAGTAGATGTACTTTGCAAGCAAGTGTGTCCCGTTATATATGACGCAATTAGGAGGGTAATGTATGCATTATGTACACGGGATGCGTAAATTACATAGGACGTACATATACGCACATCCCATGAATTGAACGGCCTTCGCGAATCCTTAGTAAGAATTCCAGATTATGAATTATTTATGACTCTATTATAGCATGTATTGTAGCATGTTCTCATATTCTGCTCAGTAATCATGATTACTGTGTTATTAAAACCACTGCGCTGCTAATTTGGAGTGTCCGATTTGATAGTTCATCTTGAAAATTTCGTTTCCCATGTCTCTTGATGCTTTTGCTGTGATATACGAGCAAACTCTTAGGCCACGAGAAATGTATTGCCATAATAATTGTGATGTAAGTAACCACTACAAAAACTAAGAATAGTGGGCAATTGATGGACAACGTAGTACGACATCTAGTGCAAATAATGTTCACCGCGTCGTATAATCGAGCTTAGAGACTGCAGCTACGCTACTCACGGGTTATTTAAAAATTATTTCTGCATTTCAAAATATGTGGTGTATTTTTGACGCGCATTACAATATTGCCTAAATTTTTGCATACCTGCGTAACTCATGCTCTTCCATAATACTGTGCATGGTGTGTGGTCTATGAACGTCCCCTCGTGAGAGGAAGTTGCGTTCACATCAATAGGTATGCAGACTCATTAAATAATAGGGTTATGTGGCTTACTAAACGTAACCATCAATCTAGTTCCTGAATTAAGAGCTATTACAAGCCTCCCTCCCTGAACTCATTAGTAATGGGCTTTCGGGTTGCTTACCCGAGTTTGGACAGTTTAATTTTTCCGCCACACCGCACTCTGAAACTGATCCCACCATTGTACAATGGACAGCCAAAGATTGTTTAATTTTGCCCCGCCGCAGTAGTGTAGTGGCTTAGGTACTCGGCTGCTGACCCCCAGGTCGCGGGATCGAATCCCAGTGCGGCGGCTGTATTTTAGATGGAGGCGAGAATGCTGTAGGCCCATGTGCTCATATTTGAGTGCACTTTAAAGAATCACAGGTGGTCGAAATTTCCGGAGCCCTCCACTATGGCGTCTCTCATAATCATATGGTGGTTTTGGGACGTTCAACCCCACAAATCAATCAACATTGTTCAATTTTTTAATCGAACATTGGCACAGACATACACTCTCGAGGCTTCCAGATGTCTTGTAATAGATCTCTTTGAATGTTGAACAGTTAATTTGGTTTATTCATAAAATTGCTATAGTCGAATCAATAGAACCCTGATCACTTTCCTAGGTACCACGGCTGAAGCAACCAATTTTTACCATTCCTTCAAAATTAGTTTGGCCTACCGTAGAATGAGGAGCACGAAATACTCATGAATACGTTTTATATACGTGCGCACGCATGCAGAACTTCCGTTGATACCTCTCCAGCTGACTTTCATTATATTAGCACACACACGTAACGCCTTCGCTTCCCTTGACTTCTGAATTTTTTGTCAACTGGTCTTTCCAACAGATATATTCGACATCATGGCAGTGCCGCTAGAAAGGACTACGCTTAAAATAAACGTCCAAGAAATGCACCAGAGTGAACAACAGACAAGTAAGGAAACAGGGAGATGTCGTTGTTCCCTTCACTGTGTTTTGTCCTCTCTCCTGGGTTTGTGGAAGCTGGATTACCAAGCTGCCCAATCTCAAATCTTGCTTTACGAAATAGATGCTTCTGTTCTATCGTGAAGCTGATTATTGCGTTTAAATATTTCTTTCTGAATGCTACTTTTCATGTTCCCGCTCGTACCTGCAAAAAGATTGCAAATATTCTTATAGTTACGAACTGTGAGGCAAAATTGCGTATGTTTCTGCGCCTCCCGCAAACCCTATTTTGTTATCGAACGGTCTTTAGCAAACGCCAACTGCGAAGATTGAAATGCTCCCGTAATGGCTTTTTAACAGTTGTGGACAACACTACTAATTTGAAGAGTTTGAGAAATACAGATCAACACTATAGTTGCAAGATGCTTAGCTCACAACGAGAGAGGAGATCATTCAGCAACAGATCATCAGAATAAATGTAGTTGCTGCCAGTAGTGAGCAACGTGAAATCATGGTTTTCGCGACAGCCCCAGGATGTTTAAGTAAACACAGCGGGCAGAACCGGAAATTGCTCACTCTCAGAAATGCACTATGGCAGATGATATATGCGACGTTTAAAATTCAATTTCTCGTGACTCAACTATCTCCCTGGCCTTCTCCTTTTTATTTTATACTCTTCTGTGCAATTTCCCATCTTTCTTGCCGCTCTCATACATATCGAATAGACTGCTGACGTGGTGACGGCCCTTTCCCCGCTCGCCACGAAGCAAGACTCCGTAAACTCAATGTCAGGACGCCCCCAGAACAATTTTCGTGGTGGTTGACTAAACCCTAGCTAGCTACGAAACAAGAACTGTGAGTCTCCATCCAAGCCAGAAAATGAAAAGTAGTGGTGGTGGTATTGCATAGAGCTTGGTTGGGTGGGGAGACAGCGCTTATGCTGCTGCTTTCTGATTTCCCAGCTGCTGCCCATACAATATGTTATACCGATTGACGGCCAGTGACGCGTCCTATAAAAGCACCGTCTTCACATACTGGGAACTCCGCGTATCTAGCTTCAACGACGCTTGGCTTTTACGCTTTCACAAGACGGGTATGAAACAGGCGAGGAGAACAGATGGGGTCGGGAAAACGACAAAAAGCGAAGCATCGTCGTTTCCAGATGGCAGCACTTACCGGGGTTCCGCACAAATGCTATAGGATTCACAGTATACGCCATCTCATTACCGCGCTGAACGCCCAGTGCTTCTGAAACTTGATACACGTAACTTTTTTGTCTGTTCACAATTTCACAGTGTTTATTTTTCACGTGGTTGCGGGGGTCGTCCTGGTCTCTGCGTCAACATCAGATGAGTGAAGGCCACGGATAAAGTAATGCGTATAAGATTGTTCCCAGTCGTAAAGCTCACTGAATCGTAAGCGGAGTGAAAGCCATTATACTACCATACGTTAACCCGGCAGTATCACCAGTTTAGTTCATTTTGCAGTTAAAAAGAATACGTAAAAATAAAAATACTGCTCCTGCAATAGCATGTCTCACGGCCAACGTAAGTTCTCTGCTCAGCTGCTACGGTGTGCTCTTTATAATATTGGAATGAGAGGGGGTATTTTCCTCCCCATATTCCTTCACTTTCTTTCGTTTCTAAAGCCAAAACTCGCGTTCACTTTTTGCTTTCCTACTCGCGCTGCACTCCAAAAGTTCCCGTTATTTGTTCCTGCTCTTATCCGTGTCTACCCTCTTCTTCAAGTCGCTATTAGAGTGGCTCATCTCAAGGCACTTGAAGAGAAGGCACGTTCGTGTCAGCAAAGAGAGCTAAGGAGGGGCTGAGAAGAAAAGGCCCTCACAAGGCCCCGCTTACTGTCTTCTTGAGCGTCCCCCTCTTCTGCGCTTGTCTTCAGAGTGCATTAAGGAATAAGGTGCCAGAAAGCTCTACCACGCTTTATATAGACACTGTGTACGGCTAAGAAACATGTCTCTCAGTTGTGGTGTAAAGTGAGTTGGCCGTGTACCTTAATCACAAAGCGATACACATCCAGCGAATAGGCTGATGGTAGACCACATAGACATTTGTTGGATGAGCTTTTATGTGCCTGTGATATTCGGTATGACGGGTGAAATCAAGACACACTCACGCCCAAGGAAGCATAGATGCATCACTTGTGTTTTGTATTTGTAGTGTCAATAAGGTCATTTAAATTGAAAAGGATTAAAGTGAACCAGAAGATACACTTTCCTTTTTTGGGATCCCGATAAAATAGGATCCCCTCCCTATTCAGGGATCCCTGTCATAGAGAAGAGGGGGGGGGAAGGTTTTTTACAGCGCACCCCTGCCTACTATGACAAATTTGACAACACTCCCTTCCCCCCGTCTTAGGTGACCTATGGGGGGACACCCCACCACAGCCCCGTGGAGATCCCAATTCAAAACCTCTGATGCCCAGCAGACCAACTCTCATGCTCTGCGTTTTTTTTTCTGTTCTTTTTCGAATCCATTTATTATTGCGATAGCAATTACATGGACACTCTCGGCTGGATTTTGCTGCCGGCGTCGACGTCACCGTCACTCACTGTATATGTACACGTTTATATATATGAGAACGCAAGAAAGAAAAGCAATCCAGAAAAGGACTCCGGCGCACGTAATCCAACGTGAGATCTCTGCGTCTCGAATGAGGGGCGCTAAACACTGAGCCACCGATGAAGTTGTTCTTCGACGTTCCAACGGCAAGCTATTTATATCTACTGCTTACCTATGCTGACGGGACAGGGGCGATTATCATGTTTTCAGCATTACCAGCAGGATAGCGATATGAGAGCGTGCCGGCACGTGCTCTAATCTCCCACGTGTACTTTGCCCCGCTTAGAGCAGAGTGGCGACACTCCCTCGCGCGCCCTTATTTCGCGGGGAGGATCATACGTCTTGGCTGGCCTCAAGCTTTACCTGAAGTGATTCTGTTGCAGATACCGGGCGCGAAATGTCACTGCAATCATTGCAGTCTCCGTTCGCGAGAAGCGCGCACTTTTCAGGCACACTAAAGTAACGACTGAGATGCGTATTCGCGTGCATCTGTACCTGTGAGCACGTTTAGTTCGTAATTTACGCATGAGAAACGCGGGGTACGTTTCAATTTGCTTTCCATTTTGCGTGGGACCTCGCAATTTGTGGCTATCGCGTTCATTGCTTCGCCTTTCTTGCAAAGCTGGGACTTTTTTTCTCTCTCTTTCTAAGTCTTTCTCACTATTTGTCTCGTTTTCCTATCTATTTATTTATATTTCTCTCCTCCTTTCTCTTTCTTTGCTTCGTTCTATTTCTTTCTATAGTTGTCGGTCTTCCTCCCTCTTTTTTATTTTTTTTTTCAGTCTATCTCCTTTATACTTTTTTCCCGTTTTGCATGTCTACTTTTACCTTTATGTTGTTTATCTTTGTATTGCCTTTTTCTCTCTTGCCTTTTCTTCCTAATACTTTCTTTATTTCTTTCTCTCTCTATTCTGTTTTTCTATTTCTTTTTACTTCGCACTATTCCGATGGATTTCACCTGTTTGAAGGGCTCCACTTTTCTGAGCAGAGTTAGCGCTAAACACCCACACCTGCTGTACGCGCTAGCGAGACGTGCCCAATTGGTGTGGCGCATACAGTTTTATAGTTTTATGCGTTCACCACAGTTCTTACGGCCGGTTTACGCCACTCATCTGCTAAAACAGTACTTATCTGAGAGTGCTCACGGCTGCAATGATTAGACTTGATTTTATTATTTAATGGTCGGATGTTTTTTTTTTGAATGCAAGTCAAGTCGTGAATCTATTAATCGTCAATTATAAATTTTTGCTCCTCTTTTCACCCGTCATCCGTTCCTACCCCTCTCCCTCTCACCCCTTCATGTTTAGGCCCGTAAACAAGAAGGAAAAAACACATACTGCCAGCACCTTGTTTAATCGATTTTATTCTCACGTCGCACTGTTGTGTTGGTTGTCTACACCTTGCATAAAAGCAAAAACTTTGGGGCTGCTGCCACCACAACAATAAGAACACCTGTGCTGTACGGGGGACCGAAGGCGCCCAATGTTTAACTCGCGCTGAGACCAAACTGGTCCTTTTTCTCAAAATAGACCATCTGTGCTGCCCATGTGGCATATGGAAAACAGCACCAAAGAGGATATAAAAAGAATCCACACGAAAAAAAAAGAAACTTTGCGAGTCGGACTTTGGGAATAGGTTACGAATTCCTTATCTTGCGTTTCAATGCCATGGCGCGCCCCGCGAAGCCATCTGGCTCACTTGGGTTGGGGATCGTGCATTCAGAGGCGTGGCCAGCCGTTTCTATCTTGTGGGTTCGCAGACTCTCGCATTTTATCTCGTTCTTTTTTACGAAAGTAAAAGTTGTTTTTTAATTTTTTCGGTTGCTTGAACAGCAGTTTTGTGTAATTCAAAACGCCTGTCTACAGTGCGGCTTCCTTCCAAATACATCCACCTTACAGAAAAGCCTTTTACGGGCGTGGTTTTTGGTGGGGAGTGAGTGATGAATGTAGGACCCCAAAAGAAAGAAACAAAATAAACTAGAGAGGCATTGAGGCACTCTTTTTTTACTTTTAACGAGCCCAGCCCTGCCCTCTCTTACAGTCGAACAGCTCCGACTTTTCACACAGCACCTTTGCGTGGAGTGCGGTGCGGCCTGAGGAACGTCTTGCTGCTCGTTCGACAGTTATCTCTTCTCGCTTGACCGGCGTAAAATTGGAACGTACGCGAAGGATAGGCACCATAAAGAAAGAACAGATCAACGTTCCCTATAGACGTTCTCGCCATAGGCACGCCTAAAATAAAAAAAAAGGGTAAGGAACGGAAATGATGGCGTTGCGGGAGCTGTTGGTCGAAAGAGTTATAAAGAAAGGAAAACTAATAGGAAGCCTCTCAGGTCACCCCGATGGGAAATAAAGGTGCTTGTCATCAACAGTACTCGGAAGTTGATTCAAGACGTCGCCACCGAGTTGCAGCACCCCGTTTAGATTTTTTGTCGTTTTTTTACTCCTGTTGTTACATGCGTCTATCGTTATAACGGAAAATAAATCTGTCTGTCTGAGTTTTCATAAAGAACTCTCTAAAACGTGGTTGGAGGTTATACATTCCGAATGTTTTCTTTTTTCTTAGTTATTTCGGTCCGCATACTCCAATTCTCTTCAATGTTTCCATTCCTGTGGCTTTCCTAAGTTTTGAAAAAAAGGAGTGTTGAAATCTTGTTAGTTGGTGATGCGTTCACCATGTCTAAGTAATTTGTGAACTCCTTTAATTTTTCGCATATGTGAGTAATGCAAATCTCTACCACAACTAGGCTATTAACCTGCTTGACCTCTCCGACTTATTTGTCTTGTTTTTTTCTGTAATTTTACACTTCGATACAAGCAGCAGATCACTGAAACGGACCTGTCACATTGCCGACTTCTTTTGGTCACCAAATGTTCATGTTTCAAAAGTACCCTTCCTACTCAAAACCACCGGAGCAATGGGGAAATAGCTTCTAGGTCATTATGACATCGCTATTGAAATACAGATTGCAACTCTGCCCGAGCTACCTGAACAGCCAAAGTGCTTTACTATATGAGATGATGGAGCACTATCCAATGACTTCTTACACCTGGCTGGTCACCCTGTCCAGTCAAAGCTTCAAAACAAAAAGCGGTCTCGTCGTAACACTCGTTTCGGCAAGTCAATCAATACGGCAGCAGTCACCTACAAAGTTCATGATTACGCACGTGGTGCGTGACTGCCTTAAATATTTTACACACTGTCATGCATAGCAGCGTTGATCTTTGTTTTATTTAATTATTTATTTATTTATTTACAAGATACTGCAGGCATGGAGCCCAAGCAGGAATGGTACAGGCAGTAAGGCAATCAAGCCAAACATCACACAGCATACAATAATTCAATCATCACACACATACAACAACAATGCAACCAAACTTATCGTAACAGCGATGATTTAAGTGGGAATGTGTGAATCGCAAAGGGAATCAAAAGGAAACAACAAGACAGTGAAAGTAAGAGAAAGAAAAACTGCAAAACATTTTTATATCCTCAGGAAAACATGTGCGTCAATAGAATCTGTCGATAGTAGGGCGGCAAACGGTAAATTGTTCCACTCACAGATTGTGCGCGGGAAAAACGAAAATTTGAAGAGATTAGTTTTGGAGAAATACGGAGTTAAGGCAAGGGAGTGTGAATGACGACCGCGCCGTGTTTCTAGGCGACTAATGTAGGGGCTGTGATCAAATAAGAGCTTCCGGTTAACCATTTGGTGCAGTAATTTTAGCCTAAATGATTAGCATAAACGTCGGTGCACGCACGCGAAATGCGTGCAATGCTGCTGCACCACGGAGCATGTGGGAGTCTAGCACGGAAGAGGCCGCCCCGCCGCAGCGCTTAGAAATGCACACTTCCCCGTCGGCTTATGCTTGGCGAAGGTACGCGAGAGTGGCTTTACGGTAAATGCCGCTTTCGTGACTAGCGGCGCGGAAACGAGCCTTAGCCGAGCGAGTGACAGGGACCGAGCCATCGATCACGTATAGGTCTACGCGCGCGCTTTTGCGCGCATATATTGAACGGCTGTGCTGCAGCAGCGTGGACACTGGGGTAATGAAGGGGAGTGTGAGATACTGGCATGAAGGTATGCAAACACCTTTCCCTTCACATCAGGCCGTATGGCACATGACGTGAAAGAAAAGTGAGCGCTTGCCAAACTGAGCTCAGTAATACGAAGCGGTTATTCTGTGTGAGAAGAATGCGACAATAAGCAGTCGCTCCTCGCTATAGCCTATATGTGCATGTGCACTCACTTCACCCGTCACGTGAAAGTCACCATTTTCTTTATTACCTAAAAGTATCACAAAACGGGGGTAAGCACCGAAGCCGTCTGCAGTGTTAATTTTGTGAAACAAAATGAGTTTCTTTCATGCCACTACGTCATAGACAGACTGAAAGCCAAACTTGAAGGATTTTGCTCGTGGTAGTGGTTAGAAGGAGAAGAAGGCGCCTGATTTCAGCAGCCCGGTAGAGACCACGGTAGAGGGCACGGCCCGGTAGACAGCAGGGTACATAGAAGCCTATGCTAACTTCTCTGGAAAAAGAGAGGGTAAACTTTTATTCCGAGGAAGTGAACAAGGTCACTACCCTAGGTCGGCACCATCTTGTTCCATATGCAGTCAGCCATAACCATGACGTAATGCTATCATACCCAGACCCAAAGAATCAGCGCATAATAACGACACCTGGGATTTTACGTCGCAAAACCACGATATGGTTGTGAAAGACGCCGTAGTGGAGGACTTCGCAAATTTCGAGCATCTGGTGTTCTTTAACGTGCACTAACAAGGCATGGTACGCGTACTTCTACCATTTCGCCTCCATGAAAATGTGACCACCATGGCCGGGATCAAACCCGCACCTACAGGAAGAGTCAGCGCATTTTGACAGAACGTACTTGCCTTGAGTTGAATCACGTGATATGGTCAGGACTCAATAGGCATGCAGTATGATCATGAAGTTGTTTAGAGTGCGCCAGCTATGAAGTTCTACGGGAAATGGAAAACATTGCACTTGCAGTCAACGAAACCACGTGCCCTTTCGAATACCAGCTTCACTTGTTGCCTATAAAAGCTGCTCTCCAGGTAATTCCGCTAGCTCTGAAAAACAAAACAAAACAAAATAAAAACGCCAAGCCTGCGTGGAACGCGCGGCACTCTCACAGCAACAGCTTGAAGAGCCGCCTTTCAAAACCTCTTCTTTTTTCACTCTCCTCGGGTGACTATTACACCCACTTGCAGCGTACCCACCACGCCCTTATTCATTGTGTTGCACGCAGGCATTCCCTGTGCCATCCTTCGTCATTCTTCGGACAAGTGTGGTACCTGCTCCACGCGTGCAAGAAAATTTCGAGCAATTCTTTTTGGGCAGTGGTTGACGACAATGCAGAATTATGGCAGAACCTTTTGTAGTTCCCACAATTCACCACAGTGATTATGCGCCACAATTATAAATTTGAACAAGATCGAGCTTTTTTGTAGGGTCGGGGCATTCGACGACCCAACTCATTGCATAATTCTCATTATGGAACCCTTGATTGTTCTTTTGCTGTTCTAAAACGCTTCATTACTCGTATTAACACGATTCCTTTCCTGACACCAAGCCTGCCTAAGGCCAGCTTTCAAAGTTCTTGAGAGTACTGCGTTGCTAAGTGGTAGAATAGTGGGCTGACACGCAGTGGGTACCAATCCAATTGCGACCTTAGTGATTTTTGAGATAGTTTTTATTTTATTTTGTGTGATAGTAGTTACAGACACCGGTAGCGGTGGACAACTATGGCGGGCATGTGAACCGTGTTGTGATCTCATGAAAGCTTTCGCTGTAATAAAAAGCAGCATATTCAATTATAGCATTAATATATGTATCCGTTGTTTTATGCCTCGAAACAACAATATAATGATAAGAGACGCCATAGTGTAGAGCTGCGGAAATTTTAACTATGCGGTCGTTAACCTGCACCACACCACACGGCAGACAGGGCGCTAGTATCTTTTAAGCACGGCAAAAGTTAGCAATGACAATCATACATACGAACAATCTACTCAGTTACACAGTTTCACTTGTAATATTGATGGCAATAATCTATCTGTAGTTCCAAATAACAAGGTCTGAAGGTTTATCAATACATCTGATCTTCGATTGACTGATAAAGTCACCTGAATACACAAGAAGGCCATACGGGAAGTAGAGTATTTAGGGTGAACACTTTCAAAAGTCTTTAGGAAGCGAATTTTAAGACTCCTAATTAAGCGCTGCACATCCAGATTACCTTCTGCAAATCTCGAATCACTACAAACCGGGTGTTATATCGCGAAAGGCCAAAAATATTCTTCACGATATACCATGACAAGCTAGGAATCGGCAAAGGCACATACTTGAAACTTGTCATGCAGCGTCCCGCTCTAACATTCCAGTCAGAAAGATTAGTCAGACTTCGTGCAAAGCTGTTACTTACAGGGATTAATTACCCCCCCCCCCCATACAATCCAAGATTGGTATCATATATCCAGAAAAAAATTGGATGGTTTTTTGTTTCTGTTTCCATTACTGCACTTCCGAATGTTGCATGTAATACCATTTTCACCAGAAGTGTCGTGTCCTAAAAGCATGACCTATATATATATATATATATATATATATATATATATATATATATATATATAATATATTATATATATATATATATATATATATCTTTTTTATTTTTATTATTTGATTTTTACAAATTTTTCTACGAGATACTATGCTGCGCGTTGAAACGAACGAGATTTTTTTCTATTCCTCGCACGTTTTGAACGATGAATTGCGTAAAGGTTTCACTTCATATACTGATAGACAGAATATTTTCCCATAAAATCACTACATTTTATGCAATACTGTTTTTTACACATTAGTTTAATTTTAGGGCAGCTGTCTTTGTAAGTGAGCTTTATTTTAGGTGCTTTTTTACTGAACGTGTAACCCATCCACTCCTGATAAAAGGCCTGGAAATTCAAACCGGCATTATTGAACAATTACGTAGATAAATAAATAATTATTTAAATAAATAAATTTACGCCTTCGTGGAAATATGGCATTTCAAGCCGGGATACTCTGGATTCACTGGGATACACTGGATGCACTGGATTCCAAGCCGGGACACACACACACACACACACACACACACACACACACACACACACACACACACACACACACACACACACACACACGCACACACACACGCACACACACACGCACACGCGCACGCGCACACGCACACGGACACGCGCACACACACGCACAAGCACACGCGTACACGCACACACACACACACACGCACACGCCTACGCACACGCACACGCACACACACACAAACACACACACACAACACACACACGCACACACACAACACACAAACACGCACACACACACACGCACACACACACGCACACACACAACACACACACACACACGCACACGCACACGCACGCACGCACACACACACGCACACACACACACACGCACACGCGTACAAACACACACACACACAAACACACACACAACAGACACGCACACACACAACACACACACACGCACACACGCACACGCACACACACACACACACGCACACGCACACGCGTACACACACACACACGCACACACACGCACACACACGCACACGCGTACACACACGCACACGCACACACACACAAACACACACACAACACACACACGCACACACACGCACACAACACACACGCACACACACACACACGCACACGCACGCGCGCACACACACACTCACTCACTCACTCACACAAACAAACAAGCAAACAGATGATAATGTAAGTGGTGTACTGATAGACAGCGGTCCGCGTATGTAGCAACAAAGTTTGCAAGCGTGACTAGGTGGACGACAGCTGGTTGAAATCCTTCTGCCGGTCTGCGCCACATGCACAACACTGCATCGTAATAACACAACCGTATATTTTGCACGCCAATGCCGAATTAGGGACATCCAGCTTTCGTCGCTCAATTCGTACTTTGCGTTGTCACCAATTACCAGTTTTTATGGCCCTGCGTTACTTCTAGCATCGAGCCCGCACTCATGATTTGCACATGTTTCTTAGCGTTGAAGAACGAGCTGAGATGGCTCTAAAGCGAAGTAATAAACCGATTTCGTACACAAGAGAAAATGTAGGTCACATCCGAAATAATCTGTCACTGTTGCGTTTATATTTTTATTTCTTCTTTGCGCAATGATGCCTTCAATTTTCGCTTTAGTCCACGAAAACAATCTTGCGTGTATACAAACGTGTAGGTAATTGAAGTAATTATGCACATTTTAAAACTTGGAAGTAATGTGCATGCGCATACAATAAATGGCAGACGTGTTTCCGAGCTTTACTAAATACTTCACACTCTCTGTCAGAGGGACGAGGAACCTACAGGACATCGACTTAACGGTTGTGTTTTGTGGAGCGTCCTCTCATAGCTATGGTCTTTAAATAAAATGAAATATCGCTCTGGCACACCCATAGTTATGAAATATACTTGTATTGATATTTCAATTCGATCTAACTAACTGTATGCTGGCAGTCAAAATGTTGAATACTTTATAATACATCTTACGTTTTCAGTTTTGCTCCATCGCTCCTTCTCTATGAACGTGATAATGGATACGTCTGTCATTTCACTTTAGTGCGAGCACAGGAGCGGGTTAGAGCGTGCCTGGTACGGGCGTGTGAGGCTGTCAACAACATTGCTCTCGCTGGACCTTCCTTTTCTTTCGATCACCTGACTTTCCATCCACGCAGAAAAACTCGCGGAAGAATTTTACTCCAAAAGATGAAATAGTACCAAGCCACATTCAGCGCGACGGCTCGTACCGCACAAAGATGTGTTGCATGTACTAATTAACAAGTAAAAGAGTTATGGTGTTGAACTTCACAAAAACAAGAACACTGCTGCACCTTATTTTTTAAACAAAGTTGCTCGTGACATATGCGCCTCTTTTGTGGATGGTTTTGGCACATTCATTACCAGAAGCTGAACACAATACAAATTCACCGTAGAAAAGTACGCAAAGTGTAAATGATGCTGTATTTACATCACACCCACTGCATATACGAATATTATGCAGGTTATTTTTATTTCAGGATTACTCATTGACACTGCTAATGCCACGGAGTCGTGTCAACGTAGCTAATGTGGAAGTTATTCTGAAAGTTTAATCCGTTTTCGTATGCCTGTGCTTCCCCTTTTTTACACGTGAAACAACGTGTGAGATCAACGTAATTCCACGCTCGTAAACATTTTCATTATGTGCACCATCAAGAAGTGTTTTTTTTTTGTTGTGCATATTCGTTGCTTTTCTTATAGTACCTCCTCTTCAAAACGTCGTATGCACAGCTCCTCATGGACGTTCATATTTGTTTATTCTTTCAAAGATATGCCCATCGATCAACATGCTGTTTTGTAAATAAGGCAACAAGGCAGGTGATTGACAACTCCTGGTGGCACTTGCAACGTTATAAGCTTTTTCTTTTGTGTATATATTGTTATTTACTCTATTTAAAATAACAAATTATGTTTTCATTCCATAAAATGACATTATTTTAGTAGTTTAGTAAAAGATCTGCAGCGCACCTATTCCATCGCAAGTATCTACTCCCGTTGTTTCCCCATATATATATATATATATATATATATATATAGTAATGGGGGAAACATATATATATGTGTGTGTGTGTGTGTGTAGTAATAATGAGCTGGAAGTTATCTATTTCAGTCCAGAAAACTTTCGGTTCAACAAACAGTTTTGTGAGGTCCTTTATTACAGTTTTGGGAACTGCATTTTCATCCTATAACTTATTGGTTAACACTTTATATTGACACTCGCGCATCTTATAGAACTCCTCGAATACCGCGATTTGACGACCCTTTTTTTTAGTATTTGCTGCCATCAAGCCTGGTACATGTGTACTAACTAACAGTCCATTACGGGTAGTACATTGCACGATAATGCTTCGCTCGAGCTGTTTCACGGAGCATACGGCACTACGAAGAAGAAGATGACAGAGCGTGAGAAGGCTACTCTGTTTATATTATGTACATACGCACGGGGCAGCCTTTTCGGCGAGAATCCGGTCCATTTTGCGGCCTCGCAACGGCGACGCGTTGTTTGCACATGTAAGTAAAAGACGACGTCAAGTGTGTTTGTCTCGAAAGCACCGGCCTTCTCGGGGGACTTTCATTAGATGATCTTTAGGGAGAGTGCGGAGTGGGCCCCATTTACAGAGGGAAAAGCCCTTTCAGAGGGCAGCGCCACGGTCCTCTTTTCTCAGCGTGTATTCCAGGTGCGGGGTGGGGGGGGGGGGGGGCTCCTTATGCACGACGGTTTTGTCTGGATTTCGAAAACAGGAAGAGAAAAGTGGAAGAAAAATGCATACTATGGTGTACTTACGTATTGTACACTTGGTGCCCGTAGTATTGTGGTATACAAGACTTTTTTTTTTGATTGTTTTGAAGTTATTCTTACTTCTATGTTATGTTATGCCTTTGTCTTGCGTATGCACCATACATTTATTAAGTGTCCTGGTGTTATTTGATGGTATTATATAGTATACTTCACCTGATAATGTTTTATGCACTGTTATTCAGCCTACTAAGCCTAAATGTTGTATACGTAAAGCACGCATTTGTAAAAATAAAGACTTCTGACGCTCTTTCAATAGCGTTCTTGCGGAAATATTGTATATTTTCATTCATTTTGTCTGACATCGTTGACGCTTTATTCGAGCTTTTGTAGCACTAGCCCATAGGACGTTTAATAAAAATTGCATAAAAAATGTTGAGACTGCCGCGAAGAAAGCAACGCGTTACCAAGAGGAGACGATACAAGCACTGCTTTTGTATTTGATAATTTATTCAGTGGGACAGATTATTATGGCATAAAAGCTGATGTAGTAACGCTCATGTGAATGTAGTTTACTAAGTGATCGCTTTACGATGGGTACGTTAAGTTAACATTTCCTGACTGTCCTGCTGAGAAACGACATATCAATACCGCTAAACTTCAGTGGCGTCTCCAAAGACTAAATGCCAGCAAGACTTTTTCACGAGCTGTAGGAACTTTTTCTAATTAATTATTCGTAGAAAGGTTCATCCAGCTCATGTGTATCTGTTGAGACTTTCTTTTGTTTTCCGTCATATTTTTCCGCATAGTATAGACGAACACCTGATAAAAAATGCAAGCAAAAGGCCCCGAGAAAGGCAAGTCTTGCCGACGAGGGAACATTTCTTCGTGGTACGTCCCTCATCTAACTTTTTTTTTCACTGACGTTTTTCCTGAGATGTACTCACTTTTATTACTTTTTATAAAAGAGCCTTTTTCGTGCCATTTCATATAATCGTTCTTTTGTATGTTCGCATCTTCTTTTGTTGCCGCAATCTTTCTTATGTTCTTTTCGTGTTTCTCTAAAGCGGCCCAGGACAGCCAGCCGCTCGAAATAAATTGGACAACCATGCGAATGATTTGAACACAGCGGGGACCTTCCGTGAACCATGCCACGCCAAGCGTTGATATCTAACCAAAGGTCAAAAGGAAAAAAAAGAAAAAATATTAGAAATAGCAGTTTCAATATTTGTTCTCATTTACTTTCAGGTATTTTTTTCTTCTGTTGTCTTTTTGCCTGAAATAAAAAAAAAACACGAATCAGCTCATCGTAAAGAGGAGCGTCTAACGTTTTCCCCATTCAGCCAATATTTATCCTGGACTGTTCGTTCGCTATTAAAAATTTGACAATGCATGGGTGCGCATTTCATTCTAATTAACATCAGATATTTTGTTAAGGCCTTGTGTTTGCCGCCCATTTTTTTTATTTCATTACGTACTAGACTCATTAGTGCAAAGCACTTGTTCACTGGTTAAACTGGACTTAATTGGAATAACTGTCAGCCCCCCATAAGTAGAAAAGTCTTTCCCATATGAATCTCAATTAAAGAACCTCCACCTCCTTGAAATCTGACACAGAATAGAAAATTTTATCCGACAGAAAATATTTAGTGTAATAATAAACGTAAGTGGGCATAATTTGTTTGACGCCATTACTGATAAACGTTTCGTGTTTGCTCGCATTATACAAACAATGCTTTCATGTAGACTATAGTGCCTACTGATTCCTGTAAAACTATAAATAAATAGTAGGCAGTATCTGCATAACTCTAATACATGTTTTACACATTGCCATTGTTCTGCTTCGGAAAGGCGGCCGCAAATTTTTCTCCTGATACTGCCCCGCTGTGATACAATGGTCACTGTGTACGGCTGTTGACTCGAAAGAAGCGGGCTTGATTCTGACAGCGGCAGCCGCATTTCGATGCATTTCCATGTATAGAAATGCGGCTGATGAATGCGGACCAGAGATCGCGTTACTGTACGATGTCAATGCTCGTTAAGAAAAAGCAGATGGGTGATCTTTCCGGAGCCCTACAATACAATGGGACTGAAAATCTTGACGTGGTTTTGACACGCACAATCACAGAAATTATTATTACTAAATTATGCTAACATGTGGGGCAGAAACATGTAGGATAATATTAAAATAAAAGTAGAGAAGATACGAACTACAAAGCGTGTCGATTGAACGAAATATAATTAATCGATGATGACTAGCGAAGCAGTAGAAAAATATGGGAAAGTGGTGGTGGTGGTAGTGGTTAGAAAAGGAGAAAGGCACCTAATTTCTGCAGCCCGTTCGGGAGCACGGCGCAGTGCCTAGGGAAAAGTGAGCTTAAGTTAGCAGACAATCGCTGCGTCAGCGCTGTGAGGTAGGAGAGGGAAGTGTAGGAGAGGAGAGAAAGGGGACACGCATGCGCAATGGGAAAGCAAGCGCAAGAAGGAGGTAGAAGAGAGTACGTTAGTAGACGCCCCCTGCTTCTGCATTGCGAGTCAGGACAGGGGATGATCAGGAGAGGAGAGAGGGAGGGGAGGGGACGCGTATGTGCAATGGGGGAGCGAGGGCAATCAGAGCAGGTTAGTAGACGCTCCCTGCTTCTGCATTGCGAGTCAAGAGAGGGGGTGGTGCAGTAGAGGAGAGAGGGATGGGACACGCATACCCAATATGGGTGCGAGCTCAAGCAGGGAGTAGAAGTTGAGAGAGTAACGCGCAGCTGTTGGAAGAAGGGAAGGCGATGCCTCCTCCTAGTCTTTTCAAAGACGATAGTCTTTCTTGGGGACCTTGGACGGAAAAATTTTGGTCTGTCTGTCTGTCTGTCTGTCTGTCTGTCTGTCTGTCTGTCTGTCTGTCTGTACATTTGTTTGTTTATCCGCCCTAACGATACCTCAAACGGCACCAAACGGCCAACCCCATCCGCAGCGCCCACCAATATTACTCAAGGTTTAGCGTTCATAGTTGTGCGATAGTCAATAAAAACAAAAAACAAATACTGCGCATATCTGAGGCGCTATAACAACACGTCTAAGTTTTGTATGTCTGCCTGTATACTAGAAGAGGCATACACAAGTAACTATAAGGACTGTAGCGTTTATCGCGCTGCGCTGACCGTGCAACGCGATGCTCAAGACGGTGTTTCCAACGCTTTGCTACGATGACACGGTGGTGGCACCTGTCCGTCGCTCTGAATTCTACACCTTATCACCTCCGAGACTGGCGCGCATCTCTCTCCGCGGCACCGCACGTCTTCGTTTTCGAAGATAACTACCAGATGGCGCTCGTGTCTAACGTGCCTAGATGCGCTTGTTCGCCTCCGCTACACGCTCGAGGCACTCTAACGCTGGGCCTTCAGAATACCATTCAGCGATTTTCTTGCGCAGAACATCAAATAAACGTTTTATTCACTCTCTCCAGACGCAAGACTATCATCTTTAGATGACATTTACAGTGTAACATGTAGATTCGGGCCAATTTTTTCCTCCTTACCTTTCTATCCCATTTACCCTTGCCCAGTGCAGGGTAGCAAACCAAACATTTCTTTCTGGTTAACCTATCTGCCTTTCACTAAACCTTTCTCTATCTCTCTCACTAACAAGCTTCGTATGATACGCTGTTTTGCTTTCTATGTACATTCTGGCAAAAGCAGCGAGTCTGCAGGTTACTGGAAAATAATAAAAAAAAAGTTTCCACGGAAGCGCTCAGAGACAAAAAATTCAGACAGTCGTTGTATGTAGTGCTCACTCGAAAACTGACCCCAGTGAGTCACGCTAGGTTGCGTTTTTGACCTCGCGTGTTGCAAACGCGAACGAAAAGCTGGGGTACCGCTAACCTGAGAATATGCCGCGCTTAGTTTCACCGCATTGTTCCAGCAAGACTTCCTGTCCCGTTATCTCTGTTCTCGTTTCTTATACGGACTCTCTTGAAATTTGAACACAGTACTAGCGAAAAGTGCGCATGGTGGTAAGGGGTAGTAAATAACCACAATAGATAAAAAAGCGTGAAGAGTGCCTAAGGCCCTCCCGTACTACTTTGAGCACCTCAATTTGCACCTTGCGTGACTGTTCGGTAGGATACGTTGGAAGTTTTCTTTTTTTTAGTTGTGATATTAGGCACTTGGATAGAAGCCTTCAAGCTTTGTTATCTAAACACGCTTCTGAAGGGATAACAAGCATATCATGTGGCTTTATTGGTACCGCGTACGCTTTAACATTTTCTTTGTCGTATCAGTACCGTAAAATAACAGAAAGCAATGAAAGAACCAAAAACTAAATACAAAAACATGACTGCGTAACTTATTCACAAAAATCACCGTAAATAATGGAGCGCAGCGTGCACCTAAGCGCACAGACTATGCTTTTCTTGTTTTTTTGTTTTCAATGCCATATCAGTCGGGAGAACAATACAGGCTCACAAATTTCCCTAGTTGGTGCAGACATTCGCGAGTACGAAGTAAAGAAATTGGCATTTAGTCTGAGCACTTCTATTATAATCGTAAACAAACTTGCGCAGCTAAAAAGCTTGTTCAGTTCTAGTTTATTTTTTTACGTGCCATCTGCCGAAATTTTCTTTCTATTTCTATGAATAGTGAGCAATATCCGCAATCATACTACAAGTTGGTACTAAAATTGGCTCATCTGGTAGTGTGGCAACGACACCAACATGTCGAGACTTCTTAGATTGGGATTGCAGCTGCAAATAAGCGATTATAACGTGCACATAAGCTTAGAGTATACCCGCATATCCTGCCACGGCGTTCTATGAATATTCCCATGCGCCCTTTTATAAATAGTGAGACCAACGACTGTTTGTTTTGCTTGCCACTAGATGACGGAAATGGAGGCCGTGGTTACAAATCGCTCCCGCTTGAACGCGCTACATGCAGCCGCCGAAGCACACGGGCCACGCGTTCGCGTGTTCCCTTTCATGAAAATTGACACTACGTCATTCAACTAGCCAAACTTGGTGTTCTCCTTAATTGTCAGTGGCTTTGTAAATCACGCCAATCTGGGGCTACGACAGGCTACTCTACTGCAGTTCATTTCCGGTTGGGCCAGTATTGTTCTTAAAAACGTTATGTTGCATTTAGAAAGTGCAAATTATGTTGCATTTAGAGTGTGCTTTTATAAACTCACGTATTAGGGTTCTCACAGATTTTTGATGGTATTTACGGGTTCTCAAATACGTACCATTGTTCATTTTATAGTTGTATTGATTTCTGTGACGCCAATGAAATTTTTTGTTCTCTTTTTATATTCTACGCAGCTTCGATAGTGTACACGGCCGTGGCTGGTGGAAAGGTAGCGCTACCATGCGACATCAGCCCGCCTTCGCCTGACGACTCGGTGACTCTGGTGCTGTGGTACAAAGACGAAAGTCTGGCACCCATCTTCACACTTGACTCCAGGAAGAATCACGTAGACCAGGCACGCCAGTCTCCCGCGCCGGGGCTTGAGCGGAGGCTTTTCTTCGACATGGGCCACTCGCCTGCTCACTTGAGGATTGACCCTGTGCGGGAGGGAGACGGTGGCGAATATCGATGCCGTGTAGATTTCCGCAAGGCCCGCTCGGTGAACACTGTGATCAACCTCAAGGTGATCGGTGAGTATTCTCCTGAAATACAGGCACCTTAATAGGTTCTCCTAAAGAAAGGTAGAAAACCAAATGACAGATGACAGAGAGGTGAACCAGATATGCATCTGTTGCCTACGCTGCGCTGGAGGATTGGGAAAGGGATATATTAAGGTTTAAAATGAGGGAGGTAAAAGAGGAGATCGGTGGTGAACTCGCTAACGCCGCCGGAACTGCAACCCTTTAGTCAGTCGCTAGCACACGTGGTTTTGGGGCGTAGCATCATATAATATCATTAGAAAGTAATATAATAGAGTCCCCAATAGTTTTGATCCCGAAAGAAAGAGCTTCGAGACCACTGAACATGCGCGAAGTCCAAACAGCGTTTGAGTTTTTCGTTGGGGACCCTATTTCTTGAATTTAGTGGGAGCTGCAAAGTCTGCCCCAAAAGCTTTGTGTCAAAGAAAAATAACAGCATGCCTACTGAAACTACGACTCTTAATTTACCTAGACCCTGTGTCGTAAGCGCCGAAGACCCTATTCGGAAGCTCCCTATTATTATTATTATTATTATTATTATTATTATTAGTATTATTATTATTATTATTATTATTGTTGTTGTTGTTGTTGTTGTTGTTGTTGTTGTTGTTGATGTTATTATTATTATTATTATTATTATTATAGGCGCTCGCCCAAGCCCGTTGTTTTCACGTAGCACAAAAGGGTCATCACACTCTTGTGGGCCGGGGAGCGACGGTGTTCTAAACAACTGTACGCAAAGTGTGACGATTGGTCTTTCTCGCGACAAAACAGAACGTGCTTCTCTTTCCGAGCTGTATTACTGAGGTACAAGTGGCCCACTCGATAAACGCTCCTCGTCCGTGCGACAGCTATCGCCTGCCACGCACTCAATCATTTTCATTAACGGCCGTGTACGCCTCGGCTAAGACAACTGTTACACCCATTTCTCCGTGTTTCTGTAACAACACAACGCTCACGTGCGTGACTCACCTTGCTCTCACAAATTGCATCCTGTAAATCTAGGACATGATGCTTCTGCGCGTCATCAGGGCAAGATGCGATTCTTGACTGAGAAGTGACGGGTGACTTACAAGAGCGGAAGCATGAGGAGGCCCTAAGATGACTATTGCGGCTGACAGACACCCAAACGGGTGCTACTGTGGTTACGCGATTGAGAAGGGAATTTTATTGTACCCTTAACTTGTACATACACAAACCAAACATCGTAAACATGTAAAGGCAGTGTATACATCGTACAAATGAGCATCAAAATCTAATTGATTACTGGGTATCCAAATTTTACAAGTCAAAGGAAAATTAAAACGAATCAAGTAACCACAATGTACAGAATAACATGCATGCATGCGTACTAGAGTGGGCGCATGGCTAGTACGGAACAACTGAAATATCATTGTGCATGCGGCCCTCGATGGTTCGGTGTCATGAACGCGTTTATATGATCCGTCTTACAATAAGTAATGGTCTCTATCGTGGACTTGTCGGCGATCATTCTTTGCTTCTCAGGCAATGCGATATTTCATCTAGGTGGCTCGTCGTATTTTGTTTCCACATTTCACTCTTGTCCCTGATTGAGTGCATGCCAGTTGCGGTTGCCTGTTGCAATAACTGTTCCGCTACTAAACACGTACATAAAGGTTCAATTCCAGGCACGAAGGAAAACATTAGGGTGCGGGGCGGGTGTCCTGCATTGCGAACGAACAGAGAAATGAACGATCGAACAAAAGAACGAAGAAAAGAAAAAAAGAAAGAAAAGATAAAAGCAAAAAAGAAAGAAAGAGCAGAACGGGACCTTATCTTTGCTTAGGGGTTCTTGATTTTTTTAATAATTGATATAGTCACGCCACTGGAGTCAATATCGATCACCTCAGCAGATAGTGGCTTTGTGAATCATGCTAACCGGGGGCTACGACAGGCTACTCTACTGCAGTTCATTTCTGGTTGTGCCAGTATTGTTCTTAGGAACGTTATGTTAGTATGCTGAGTGTGTATTTAGAAACTCGTGTATTGGGGTTCCCACAGATTTTTTATTCGATTAAGGGGTTCTCAAATACGTACCATTGTTCATTTTTTAGTTATACTGAATTATGTGACGTCACTGATTTTTTTGCTTTTTGTTCTCTTTTTATATTGTACGCAGCTTCGATAGTGTACACGGCCGTGGCTGGTGGAAAGGTAGCGCTACCATGCGACATCAGTCCGCCTTCGCCTGACGACTCGGTGACTCTCGTGCTGTGGTACAAAGACGAAAGTCTGGCACCCATCTTCACACTTGACTCCAGGAAGGATCACGTAGACCAGGCACGCCAGTCTCCCGCACCGGGGCTTGAACGGAGGCTTTTCTTCGACATGGGCCACTCGCCTGCTCACTTGAGGATTGACCCTGTGCGGGAGGGAGACGGCGGCGAATACCGATGCCGTGTGGATTTCCGCAAGGCCCGCTCGGTGAACACTGTGATCAACCTCAAGGTGATCGGTGAGTATTCTCCAGAAATACAGGCACCTTAATAGGTTCTCCTAAAGAAAGGTAGAAAGTCGAATGACAGATGACTGAGAGGTGAACCAGATAGGCATGTGTTGCCTACGCTGCACTGGAGGATTGGGAAAGGGATATATTAAGGTTTAAAACGAGGGAGGTAAAAGAGGAGATCGGTGGGGAACTCGCTAACGCAGGCGGAACTGCAACCCTCTAGTCAGTCGCTAGCACACGTGGTTTCGGGGCGTAGCATTATATAATATCATTAGAAAGTAATATAATAGAGTCCCCAATAGCTTTAAATCCCGAAAGAAAGGGCTTCGAGACCACTGAACATGCGCGAAGCCCAAACAGCGTTTGAGTTTTTCGTTGGGGACCCTAATTCTTGAATTTAGTGGGAGCCGCAAAGTCTGCCCCAAAAGCTTTGTGTCAAAGAAAAATAACAGCATGCCTACTGAAACTACGACTCTTAACTGACCTAGACACTGTGTCGTCCGTTAGCGCCGAAGAACCCTATTCGGAAGCGCCCTATATTATATTATTATTATTATTATTATATTATTATTATATATTATAGTTATTAATTATATTATTATTATTATTATTATTATTATTATTATATTATTATTATTATTATATTATTATTATTATTATTATTATTATTATTATATTATTATTATTATTATTATTATTATTATTATATTATTATTATTATTATATTATATTATTATTATTATTATTATATAGGAGCTCGCCCAGGCCCGTTGTTTTCACGTAGCACAAAAGGGTCATCACACTCTTGCGGGCCGGGGAGCGACGGTGTTCTAAGCAACTGTACGCAAAGTGTGACCATTGCTCTTTCTCGCGACAAAACAGAACGTGCTTCTCTTTCCGAGCTGTATTATTGCGGTACAAGTGGCCCACTCGATAAACGCTCTCGTCCGTGCGACAGCTATCGCCTGCCACGCAGTCAATCATTTTCATTAACGCCGTGTACGCCTCGGCAAAGACAACTGTTACACCCATTTCTCCGTGTTTCTGTAACAACACAACGCTCACGTGCGTGACTCACCTTGCTCTCACAAATTGCATCCTGTAAATCTAGGACATGATGCTTCTGCGCGTCATCAGGGCAAGATGCGATTCTTGACTGAGAAGTGGCGGGTGACTTACAAGAGCGGAAGCATGAGGAGGCCCTAAGATGACTATTGCGGCTGACAGGACACCCAAACGGGTGCTACTCTGGTTACGCGATTGAGAAAGGGAAGTTTATTGTACCCTTAACTTGTACATACACAAACCAAACATCGTAAACATGTAAAGGCAGTGTATACATCGTACAAATGAGCATCAAAATCTAATTGATCACTGGGTATCCAAATCTTACAAGTCAAAGGAAAATTAAAACAAATCAAGTAACCACAATGTACAGAATAACATGCATGCATGCGTACTAGAGTGGGCGCATGGCTAGTACGGAACAACTGGAAATATCATTGTGCATGCGGCCCTCGATGGTTCGGTGGTCATGAACGCGTTTATATGCTCCGTCTTACAATAAGTAATGGTCTCTATCGTGGACTTGTCGGCGATCATTCTTTGCTTCTCAGGCAATGCGATATTTCATCTAGGTGGCTCGTCGTATTTTGTTTCCACATTTCACTCTTGTCTCTGATTGAGTGCATGCCAGTTGCGGTTGCCTGTTGCAATAACTGTTCCGCTACTAAACACGTACATAAAGGTTCAATTCCAGGCACGAAGGAAAACATTAGGGTGCGGGGCGGGTGTCCTGCATTGCGAATGAACAGAGAAATGAACGATCGAACAAAAGAACGAAGAAAAGAAAAAAAGAAAGAAAAGATAAAAATTAAAAAGAAAAAAACAAGAGCAGAACGGGACCCAATCTTTGCTTAGGGGTTCCTGATTTTTTTTAACAATTGATATAGTCACGCCACTGGAGTCAATATCAATCACCTCAGCAGAGATGTAGCTACTCATCATTTTCTAGACACGCATCGCCTTGTTGCATAAATTAATACGAAACGTAGCGAATACGGGTCTTTTTATGTTGTTATTGCGATAGCAATTATATGAATACACTCAGCTGGATTTCGCCGCCGGCATTGGTGTCGATGTCACGCACCGTATATGCATGTGTATCTATATATAATAAAACGCAAGAAAGAAAAAAAATACAGAAAAGAAACACTCCGGCGCGCGAAATCGAACGTGGGACCACTGCATCGTGAAAGCAAGGCGTTAACCACTGAGCCATTTCGGAGCACGTCCTTCACCGTTAATACGGCAAGCCATTTATCTCTTCCACTTACCGCTGCTCACGAGCATCTCGAGGTGAATTTCGTTTTCAGCATTAGCAGCAAGGTGGTGCAATGAGCGGACGTCACCTAAACGTCGCTACATCGCGTGGATGAGCCCGCTCTAATCTCCTACGCGTACTTTGTCCGGCTTAGAGAAAAGGAGCGATGCTCCTTCGCGCGCCCTTATCTCGCGGGGGCGAGGAGGGGAGGATCGTACGCCTTAGCTGGCCTCGGGCTTGAACGATTCTGCTGTAGTTACCGGGTGCACAAAGGTCACTACAATCATTACAGTGTCCGTTTGGGAAAATCGCGCGCTTTTCAGATACAGCAAAGTGACAAATGAGACGCTTATTCCCGTGCGTCTGTACCTGTGAGTACGTTTCATGTGTTATTTGTGCGTGAGAAACACGGCGCACGTTTCGATCTGATTTCCATTCTGCGCCTGACATTTCAATTTGTTGCTATCGCGTTAATTGGTTCGCTTTTGCGGCAAAGCTGTGACATTTTTAATCACTGAAGTGGCTTTTAGGAAATGGTTAAAGGGCTCACTCATACACACTACGGAGTGACAAAAAAGAGGTAATTTGTTTGTGTGCTCTATAAACCTCTTATGTTAAAGCACAATACAGCGAGGAACTGTAGCACTGCCGCTTGAATCGAATCAGTGTGGACAGAGTCATGATTGTGAGATGTGATGTACGCTGACCGATTTCGCACAAGTGATACGCTAAGAAATGCAGCGCTTCATATTGTGCAAATACTCTGATGATGGGAACAACCTGACGATATTGGAGGGTTTAAGAAGTGGTGACATACAAGAAACACGAAGCAGGCCTCATGAAATTTTCACTCCTGATATAGGTATGTTAAAGCGCTCTGAAGAAACTGGGGAGAGGGGAAGCATGCAGTGTTTCGATATAGCTTGCTTTGATGAAGCCAAATGGTGTTCCCACTCTCCTAACGTTAATATGAAACTCAGCTAGAACTGCCGAAAAGTGGGTTAGCTATTTTTTGGGCCAACTGTTGCCATCTTCATTTTAGGGGCGAAGCTCCCTAAAATGAAGATGGCAACATCCCTTGTATCTACGTAGTAGTACGCAGCCACCAGTGGCACATACCTGCTCTAGAGCGGCTATGTGCCACAGGGAATGCGATATGAGAGATGGCGGTACTTGGAGTGTTCACAAGATGGACGCATGGACGGACGGACAGACAGACTTACAGACAAACGGACAAATGGGTAGACGTGCGGACGTATTGACGGATGGATGCACGAACAGACAGACAGACAGACAGACAGACAGACAGACAGACAGACAGACAGACTGACAGACAGACAGACAGACAGACAGACAGACAGACAGGCAGGCAGGCAGGCAGGCAGGCAGGCAGGCAGGCAGGCAGATGAATGGACGGACTCACGGACGAATGCACGGACAGACAGACGGACGCATGGATGGACGCACGGATGGTTTCGCGCACGGACGGAAGCAAAAGCGAACGGACGGACGGAAGAACGGATGGGCTGACGGACGCTTCGCCCCACTCAACATCATTCACTCCGTGGATATGCTGTGATTTTTTAGTGAACCGGAGGTGACTACTGAGTTATGCCATTTTTGTGACGTATACCCGTTTGTGATTGACTGACAACATATCACACCATGGCGTCATTGGATGACGAGAAGCCATGTCTTTTGCGGTGCTTCGTACCAGCAGGTCTCCCTGACACGTGGTTTTTAATCTATATTTCAGTTATCGGAACATGAAGTTGCCGTTCCCTACTTTTTATTTGCATGATGTGCTCGAGTGTACAAATAGTTATTTCTCCGAGAAACATATAGCCACTTCTTGGGTCAGCGTTTGCTTATTCATGTTATTATATAAGAGAAAATGTGTGCCATTCAAAAGTGTTTCAATGCCTAAATGAGATATATTTATTTCACCCTTTAGTGAAGCTCCTTTTTGAAAATTGTATTGTATTTATGGCCACTGACTTTCGTAGTATATCAAACCGGCTCACAAATATTGACTTTTCCAGAGGCATCTGAAATAATATCCGTAATATCAGTGACCTCTTTTTCACGGGTCAGACGTATTTGTCGTGCAAATGACATAGCCCTTTTTAATTTGTCGGGTTGCATTTTCGAACACCATGCCATGTTTCATAATTTAATCAAGCGCAGACCTCGGGAAACCAAGAGTTTGAACTTCGTTTCCATGACGACGCTTATACATACGATTTCGCTTACGTACAACTTCTGTGAGAATCGATCCAGGTCTCTGATGAATCTGAGTAAATATCTTCCTTATCACATGCTGTCGCTATAGTCTTTGCTTTTATTTGACGACTACGATTGCAAAGAACTGGTCGCAGTGTCATGAAGGCTTTTGGACGGGGCGAGACTGAGGCCAGCTGGGGCTAGGATGATGTATTAATCACGCACGAGCTACAAGCTTAAATAACGTTCAACCTCATATATCGTTCAAGGGCGTTTACATCTATAGCATCTGATAGTTTCTTTTGATCCTCCAGCGAGAAGTGAAAGATAGTTGTGACGTATAAGATAATTTAGCTGGACGTTAGCGTAAAGCGTTTTTAAGGCCAGACTAGTGCCAGTAGGGTTGGAATATAAGCTACTGAAAACAAAGGTGATTAAAAGAACGCGGTGGAAGGTTCAGCGTAGAGGAGCTAAACGGGCATAGCATGGTGTGTCCACCCCTCACATGTCAACAGCCATTGCTTGAGCACTTTTTATGAGTATTTTAAATACTACAGCTTTGTCAAACGTTTCTCCCGTCTATCAGGCATTTGTCTTCGTGATTACGAGGCTCAGTGTGTGCGTCATGTTCTCAGCGCACCATTTTCATTCGTTGTTCAAGTTTCTTAGGGACTTTTCTTACTTTCTTGAGGGTTACTTCGACGACGCTACTAAAACGTTAAATTATAACAGCGACGACGTGGCGCTCGTCGCACTACATAATCTGACCTAATTAGTCACGTGGCAGATACTCTCGCAAAGTAAACAAAAAAACTAACAGGAATGTACGACACATATTCGCTTAAGCAAGACGCTGCGTCTGCACAAAAATATTTTTCTGTTATATTTCAAACAAAAACGCTTTGACTTACTCGTTTGCTTACAGCTAAGGGCTCGAGTCATAGTAATCCGAATCACTCGATTTCTTTTAGCACTCCTATTTGTAATCTTGGTGGTTAAATGATAGAAACACGATCAGCAATAAAACGTTTCATACATACTTTGGTAATAATGGAATACCAGTGCACTTCAGGATTACTTTGCGGTGCCTTTCTTCGTAGGAGACGAGCTGCAACCCGCCAAGGCAGCCACACACATTGAATGTAGAATTGTAGGAGACTTCAACATTAATGAATCCTCTAAAATGCGAAAACAAGCACTCGATTCTATTGTTTCTACGCTAGCCTATCGTAACAATAAGTTAGGGGTTGCAGAGATCACCCCACTGATGGACTGTGGAGAGAAAAAACAGGATAGTTGAACCATTGGTACATTTTCATTTTTCCTGACATCAAGACCTTCGAAAGTCTCGTACATTGGCAATTGAAGTACTCGAAAGATACATGAAACTGCATATAATTTCACGTGCATTGCAACCAGCAGCGCTTTACCCACAAGTATAGATGTCACATCTGGGGGCTCCTTATTTACTTTCACTTTGTTCTTTATTTCAAACATCGTTTTCGTGATTGTCTGCCTATTCGGTAAAACGGGCATCAAGATTGATTCCTTTTTACCACGTTACAATCTAGTGTGTTTATTCGTCAGAATTGAGCTTACTGTTTGGGCTGAGTGTTTATTCTACATACAGCAAGTACATCCTATTCGATCTGTTTACACTACATAACGCAGCCTCCAAATCTCTTCGCAGGATTTCGTTCGGTCCGCACTTTTCTGTGAAATTGCAGCTGTCTTGCATGGAAGTACACATCTTCGACTTAGTCCTTTCCCGTGTGTAGAGAGCTCATAGAAGTTTGTATACCATAGAATGTCTGCAGTAAAGTTCAAAAATGACAGTGGAATCTGATACCGTAGGATATTTCATATATTTACTTCTGGAATTGCAGGATTGCGGCTTTACTATTGCGCAAAAATAACATACATAACCACGAAGCCCTGCCAACGCACCACACACACACAGAAAAAAAGCGATGCTACGGTAAAACATTCGGTGCACTATCATCTCAAGATTGAGAAACACTTTTGAAAATAGTACAGTGCCAACGAGATATCGTTTTCTTGTTCAATAAAACCTTTGGTAACTGAAACAAGGGGGCACTCAATCACTCTGTTGCTTTGGTAGCCACAGTGCAAATACTGCCCGGAAAGAAGCTTTGACATATCCTGTGAGATACCTGTAAACAGGAATTCGATCTTTTCTTCTCTTTCAGTCCCACGACTTTCAGGTATTTCAGGTGCGGATGCACGGACGAACGCAGGGACTGACGCACAGATGGACGCACAGATGGACAGATGAACGCACAGACGGACGCACGGATGGACGGAAGCAAGAACAAACGGATGGATGGACGCTTCGCCCCACTCATCATCATACACTCCGTGGATATGCTGTGATTTTTCCCCAGGACTATTGCTGACTAAAACTCCTTACCCGCAAGTGCTTTTCAGTCCGAAGGTATTGAAAAACAAAGGAACGATCTTCTTGTTAAGTTTAGTCCTGAATGATGCATGCCTATCGCATGATGGCAGTGACCGAGTGAATGATTTGTAGAATTCTGCTCCGTATGGGTGTTTTCCTTTTTCACTGTTTATGTGCCGTAACACGGCTGTTGAAGAATTCTGTAAGTTGTCTGATCAGGCTGTGACATTGTACCACTTTCTGCGCTTTGTTGTTTCTCCTTCTTAGGCCTAAGTATAGGCCTACAGAACATGTAAATGGTGCAAAGTAAAAAAAATGCCGATAATGAAGGACAAATACACAAAACCCTAAAAGACTTTTTGGTTCCCTACACAGGATCCGTGTTCACAATGACAGCAAACGGCGTAGTGCCTAGGCACTACGCCAAGGCACTAAAGATAATGAAAAAAAAACATGTGCACAGGCTTCGACATGGGGCGCGAACCAGTGACCTTTCAAAAACGCAGCCCGTGGCACTGAACACTAAGCCACAATGCGCATGCAGTGGAGAGTTCTAACGGCAAGCTATTCGTATGCACAATATATGAGTTGCGGTCCTCAGAGCTTCGCAACTTCAGTACGTGTTCGTCATCAGTAGTGAGGTGGCGCAACGAGTACGCTGTTGGGGCGTCGCATTCTCGTGTGCGCCGCCTACACGGAGCGTGGTCTCTTGTGCGTGCGCGCCTAACTAATTCGTGATTAGAGAGAGCACGAAGGTCACTTCACTCGGCACAACGGCCGCAATGACAAAATGAGCACGCTGCACTCAAACAAAGAAGTAAGAATCGGGACAGTTGTTTGCGCTTGTCCTGTGTATACTTGTGCGCTCATTTTGTGCGCCTTTCTTTCTGTGTTAAACAGCGCCCTTTAAGCGTGGAGCTGTGACAGTTGTTCGTCCGCGCTCGTCCTGTGAATGCTAATTTTGTGCGTGCTATCTACTTGAGGTGCGCGTTGTAAGTTTTGAGCTGGTGGTACTTGCCGTTATTTGCGGGACTTCGCAATTTGTTGCTCTAGCATTCATTCGTTCGGCCTTGGGGCGAAACGATGCAAAATAAACGCCAACAACCTCTGTGAAGACACATTTAACTTTCGGGTTATACGGATTCCTGGGAAGAAGGATAAGCCATGTAGTTTTTATTGAACATTATTAGGAACCTTACTTAATATCAATGTGCGCTATCACCCACCCACTTCTCGGGTACTTTTCATTTGGGCAGTGCGCATGACAGTCTCAAAGTGCCATACCTTTCACTTGCTGCGCTCGAATCTTTGAAATCGACTGCCCCGTAAGAAATTCATGCGGGGAATCTATGTCTGCAGGAAGTACAGATGATTTACACGAATTCCACTATCACATGTGATATAATTTTTGCCAGAAAACGTATCTAGCCACACTGAATGGGCAAGTGAAGTGTAGACAAGCACGAGCTGAAGTACTGATCAGCAACAGAAACAGGTGGTTAAGAAACCAAAAGTTAAGATTGGAAGCGTGAACCTTCAGTGAACGGAAGATCGGGAACTGAGTTACCGAAAGTCGCCTGGTCGGAAGTAGGTGGCATGATCGAAATTGCGTATGACTTTACGCCCGCGTTGATAGAAAGGCTAGGCTGGCAGCAGTGCTATCTGTTTAGCGGGACAGGCAGCAGCAGCTATATTCATCATAGTACGGCTACTTAAGGTAGACAAAGCCCATTTTACTTTAATAATCTAAGAAGTTCGACTTTTTCAAAATTTATCAGGGTATAGAGAAGATAAAGAAGAAAAATAATTGAGAATGTGTAGAAAGTTCTGCATGCTCCTGAAAACAAAAGGTAGCTTTTCAATTCTGACTCAAGCGCAAAGATTAAAGAAAACATATTATGCGATGAACATGTTGTGACGGGGCGAGATCTAGGTTTTTAATATAGCGTCCACAGAGAATCGGCAGCCGAACAAGATGGCTGAGTTGCCTCTCGCGCAAGCGTCTAACGCGCAGACGTCTTCGTCCTCTTCGCAAAGTGCTACGCTTGCTCCTGTCGATGGTGCACTGAAACAAAATATACTAAGATTATCAAAACGTATATGCAAAGTACTTCCATAGGGGTCACTTCAGTTCGCGCAGGGGATTTCGCATTTAAGGACTGAAACCAATAATAGTTAGCCAAGCAAAGGGTTTCCATGGGTCATTAATTGATATACGTATATATGCAACCATAAAGACAATGCATTACCATTCTTAATTGTCTTCTTTTTATTCACTCAAACTTGCTACATGCCACAGAAAAGCAAAGCGTGTATTATGTTATTAAGGGATATAGAGTTGTTGACCTTGCTTCATTCTATTACCAGTAGCATTTAGACCACTTTCACAGGATTGTCAGTGTGAAGCCTCCGGTCAAAACAAAAGCACTTGCAGTACGACAGCAGTCACTGACTGAGTCTGTCAGAATGTGCATGCTGTCGACAAAATCGTCGTATACAAAGAACAAAATAAGCAGCTTCAGGCACCGTGTAATTCGCTGAGGAATGAGATCAATAAATCTGAACTGATAATTCACGCATTAGAAAGAGTGAAAGAACCGATAAACACTGAGAAATATGTAGCATAGCGACTGCTTTTCATAAAGACAAATAAAACCAATACATACAATGTAAATAAGCTGTCTTCTGGGCATCCATAAATGTAAGGACCGAAATAACGAAAATCCGATATCAGACTTTTGATGAAAATCTGAAAATTCAATTTCAGTGGCATGCAAGATATTGTAAATATACGAGCCAGTGAGGTACAATGAAATATTGATCGCCTTGAATAAATGAGGTGCGCCAAGGTATATTAACATACATCATACAACGGGATGGTCAGCGAACAGAGGTGCACGGTTGAAGAGACGGAAAAGGCCAGAAAAAAACAATGGCTAATTCAGTGGATTGTGTCTTCGTGAACATACATAGTGACGTTACAGGGTTGTTCCGTTTAGCAACTACTTGAAGCCAATACTCCGTACGAGTTCGCGGTATCCCCCAAAATGTTGATTCTATATTCTTTTTTCCAGTAAGATACAGAAGAAATACAACTAAGGGGCAAAAAAGCAATAATAAAAATTGCAGACGAAAAGGGAAATGAAAGCACCTTCTGATGAAAGAACTATGTGATCTTTAAGATTTTCACGCTATTGCACTGTTTAGATTACAGTATGTGCTTGTGTCACGACAACTTGCAGGCATTTTTTGCAGGCAATTGAAGCCTTTCGTTGACTTCATTACTCTCCCTCGCTTGCTCGCGAGGCGCTGTAGAACGAATTAATGGGCCTCTTCTAAAAAGAAGACGATGCATGTTGTATGCTGGTTGCCGCGACAGTGGTGGCTCCTGGAAATTCGATTTCCCCTGCGTTCACAGTCAACAGTGTCTCTGTGTGCCGTTGCTCGGATGTCATCCATTAGGCTCGGCTTATATTCGGCGCGGCATGGTGTTCGATTTTCCGGTCTGAGCAGATCCAACTGCGAAGAGGGGATGCTGGGGATGAGTTCGTAGTTCACGAAAGGCCTCGTTGGAGTTTGCAAATGAAAACGTATTGCTTAAGGCATATGCAGTGAGCGAGCCGCTTTCAGCACCATACTCGTTTTTTGTTTGCTCTGTCTTTCCTACTAGGCGCGTCTATAGAAGGTCTCCACATCTCTCCTCTGTAAACAACCAAAAAGTTAAGATATCAGTGATTTCTCTGTTTACCTTTTCACCACAAATGCTTTGCAGAGAACGATGACAAAGGCCAACGCTGTTGAGTGAACGGGACTCTCTTCTCTCATTTTCTGCTAACGTCATGTGAGGCCTATTATCTCGCTATCAGTGCATGGTGATGCATGGGTTCCGCAAAAGGTTTCTTGGCGGCATACACCTTGCAGGCTACTGCTGATAACTGTTGCGAAAAATGAGGCCATATACACAGTGTGTGAAAGATAAAGTACATACAAACATGTACAATGCTGAACAAAGATGTATTTTATTGAAAACAGTGTCTATTAGGAAGCTAAAACAATTGTACAAGCTAAGCGCTAGTTGTTCGAATACCAAGAAAGCTGCAGCCTTACCACCTACCTCACCACCCTCCTTTCCTCCTTTGTCATTCCTCTTTTTCCTGTCTCTTGCACTACTGTACAAGAGTATGCTACGCTTTAACCTCTCACATCCTATTTTCCCTCCTCCTTACCCGTACTTCCTTTTTTCACCTATTGCTACACTACGCTAAACATTGCAGTGACTGCTATCTCTTTTCTTCTATCCCTTTATCTGCGCGCATTTCTTTCTATATCCTTTTCTCTATTTCTGTCTCTTTTCTTTTATCTATTTCTTGCTTTCTCACTCGCAGTAGTCACACATAGGAGTTATTTCATCCAGAATCCAGCGCACGTGTTATGAGAGTTAGGCTGACGACGAAGAAGAGTACGAAGATGGCACGTGCCTGCTTTATCATGATAGGTAGATTTAAGGTTCTTCCACGCACCATAACCCATAAAAAAGGCTCAACAGGTCCCGCACTAAAACTGCTTTCCTTGCCAAAAGTACGTAGGCAGTATTTGTTCTCGCTTGAAGAATATCTGCTACTTAAAAAAAGAATGGCTTTCATCAATGCTTAGTTTGAATACGAAATCTCTTTCATGAATTACAAGTATGCTATCAAACAAATTAATCAGGAGATAATTTTCACTCAGTAAAATAAAGACTTTAGATACTATATATGTTTTTCGCGAAAGAAACAATAAGTCATGAAGAGTATAAATAGGCCTCACTTAACTGTGTGTCTTCATGTACACTTGCTGCTACTGTGCGTCAGTTTTTTTTTTTATTTGCTACTGCGCATTTTTTTGACAGCCACGCGAAGACAATACAATATGTTCGTTTTGTAAGCAGAACGTTATTGTAATTTCTGCGTTATCAAAGGTACCGCGGAAACTTGTGCTTATAAGACAGGCCGAATGTTCTTAGCATTTTGGTTTGAGGCACTTCCTAGAATAGGAATTGCAAAAGGCAAAAAAAAAACTAATAGGGCGGAAACAATGACGCACCTAATCAGATACTACTCATTTTCTTCAGGCACGGTAGTGAAGTATGCAGGTCCGTAGTATGCAACGAGTTTGTGTAAAAGCATCGGCTAGTGGAAATGTCTAAGGAACCAGAAATTTGCAAGTGTAACTAAATTGGATAAACAAGTAACCTTTTCATGAAAACAAACACTTGGCTAATCAACGCTAACATATGTTTTCGTTAATAGATAGCAAACCAAACTTATTTCGACCGAGTAGCACTGTTAATAGCATCCGAAGGCTACGCTACCAGACGCGGCCTTTTGTAATTGACTTTCACTGTTCTTGCACACCGTATCAGCTGAAGAGTTTTAGTACTGTTTACCTAGTATCATTTCTGTTCCCATATGAAAAGGCCATCTTTTATTACCATGTTGCCCCACAGCCAATGAACAAACATATAAGAGGCGAAGATGTCCTCAAAGGCATGTCCTCAAAATAAACATGGTTGTCGTATCGACAAGAACGGGAGGGTCATTATTTTCCTCTGGGCTGTGCCATTTGTTTTTCAGTCGTCCCTGTGCATCTTCGTGGTGCATCTGGATCACAAGCCAACGTATGCTAAGAGGAAAGCAATGTAACCGAAACGTGTAGCAGAGAAACACGATATTTTCCTTCGTAACTTTCTTGAGAGGTTGCTCGAAATATGCATGACCATTGTAACATGGTCACACCTGAATATTCCTGGGCTTTTTGTGAGAGTTCATTCTGAAGTGGACCACTATGTATTTATTTGAGTAATATTATTGATCCACATTTTCCCCAACACCTCAGTGTCCGGGAAAGTCGTTGTAAGGGTAGCCAGTGTTTTAGTTCCCTATCTTTTGATATGAGCGGCAATGAAGTGAAATTTAAGGGCGAAGCTCTTTAGGCCGTGGGTCATGCGTCCGCGATGTATGTAGTAGTAGTAGTAGTAGTATTAGTAGTAGTAGTAGTAGTAGTAGTAGTAGTAGTAGTAGTAGTAGTAGTAGTAGTAGTAGTAGTAGTAGTAGTAGTAGTAGTAGTAGGCAGCCACCTCCACTGCTGGACTAGAGGAGCGGCTCACACACATTCTTTTGAATTGAGGAGGAAATCCGCGCCCACTAATCATCAATAAAAAGATATTTGTTTCTGCTAAAACAATATACTGAAGCGATTATTGGTGACTGGATCTCCAATACAATTTTTCTTGAATTTGATGCTTATTAAAAAAGATAGTAACAGAAGGACGCACTTTGAGCACTATTTGGCCAGAAAACGTTGCCACGTTACACTCGCTGGGTGTAATCTTCTTGGTTTTAGCAAGGTTTAGCGAGAGATAGGCTGCAGTGCCATGAGCTAGCGGCGGTGAAGGTGAGAACTAGACATGAAGCGCAGGCTGTAAGAGAGGGCGCGCGTGCCGCTTCGCCTGCTGTGCCACCTCTCGTTTAGTCCTTGGAATGTGCACTGGATGGCGGCACTTATGTATCGTGAATATATGATGAAATAGCAACAGAATCGAAAGCTGGGCTAGTTGGATATGCATGGTATAACTATCAGTTAAAGCGCGCGAAAAACAGACAGGAAGAGAGGACAAGCGCTTTCTCGCAACTAAACGGTCTATTAGAAAGGGCAGAATATATATACAGGCACTTGAAAAACACGAAGCTTGCATGTGCAGGCAAAATAGTACAACCACGGATGCCACGGATGTACTTTTTCGCCTGCACACGCATGCGTCGTGTTTTTCAATTGCCTGTATATATATTCTGCCCTTTCTAATAGACCGTTTAGTTGCGAGAAAGCGCTTGTCCTCTCTTCCTGTCTGGTTTTCGTGCGCTTTAACTGATAGTTATATGATGAAATGATGCGGGATGACGGTACTCGGAATGTTCACTAGATGTACGGACGGATGAACAGACAGATCGATGCAAGGAAGGACGGATGCACGGATGGGCACATGGACGGATGGACGCATGGACACACGGGCGGACGCACAGACGAACGGACGCTTGGACGGACGCATGCACGGACCGTTGGACGGACGGAAGGATGAAATCAAGAACGAACGGACGACGGAAGCGCAGACGGACCGATGGATGCTTCGCCTTACTGATCATCATGCACTCCGCGGATATGCTGTAATTTTTTTTTTTGATAGATAGTCTGTATTTAGGTTGTTTGAATTGTGCGCTGCCGATTTGGCTTCACACTAGGGTTGACACTTGTAATGTGCACTGGCATATTTCTTGCAGTTTTATTCAGTACAGTTTCCGGTGCACGCTCTGACTTTATTTTAGGGGCTCATGATGACTTGCGTGCGTTTCTACGTGTTTATGTCTGATATGAGACTACTTTGCTTGGCCGTCTTTGAGATAGGCGTGGTTTCTGCTGATAAACAGTTGGAAATTGGCGTCCGTGTTTGTCAGTTCATTTTTTCACTTTGTCCCCGTAGTCTTTGCGCCATGCCTGTTTTTTTTTTCCCCGAAGCCGTCGTTTCCGAGAGAGATTTTCATTAATTTTTTTCTTCACCTCTGTTGGGGTTGGCAAACCACTTACTTGTACCAGTTTGACCTCCCTTATTTTTCTTTTCACCTCGTTTTTTTTCTATTTTTCGCAAAGCCACTCCGGAAACCGCAACTTGAATTTTAAACTTTTCGCTATTCGCTGCCTTATATAAATATGTAAAAAATTTGATTTTGTGTAGAAATCTGTTCGAACTTACGCGAAGAAGTTCAATATGCCGGTCGAAGCTAAGGTATCGCTCGTTCAGAAAACACAAAGCGAGGAAGCGGGGAATAATTTTGTTTTACAGGTTCGTTGCCATGGAATTTTTGAAGCACCGTGATGAAAGCTTCGCGTAGACTTACTATATAATAATTATGTGACACTGGTTAATATGCATCGTAGTTTTCCAGTGCTATAGCGTTATATTGAGGAATCGAAAATTGGATTGTGCTCGTGTTGGGCCTGCTCGTTTGCTACTGTTTTCGAAGGGCTGCAAATTTCTCTTGCGACAATTTTTAAGAACTACCATAAACACAAATTATATTCAAAAGGCCCGATATTTTGGCGAGCTTTTTCTTCCCCTTCATAAAACCTCGGCTACCGGTGGACCCCATTCGTACGTTTTCAAGTTGTAACAATGAGTTATACGCTGCGCCGTTTTTTTTTTTTTTTACGCGATGCGCTAGAGGTACCTAAATGCACTTTTTTTTTCTTCACTGATGTGCACATTTGGCAACCCACATTTAGCAGCATGCACGATAAACCGAGCAAAGACAGATATGAGTGTGGAGACATAGTACAAATTTCACCATTGTGAGGGATCATACGGTCACTCTAACCAAAACATGCATTTTTTAATATTCGTGCCTTCGGGGTAGGTACATAAAACAAAACATGTCACCGCCATAGATTGCATGGAGAGCTCTACCACAGTGCTTAATATTTGCTTGTTTGAACACCCTAAAATACACGTACGCAAAACGCTGAAGCACACGTATTCATTTTGATTTCAAAAAAAAAAACACCAACTGTCGCAGCATCCGTCTTTTACGTCGACCATGTTTTCTCTTTCTGCAACACTAGGGTCATTCTCTTTGTATTATGTCTCTGGTAGTATTTTAATCTTAAATAAATTGCCTGTAAGAGTTGCCTGCGCAGCATGAAATTTAGCGGGTACGATTTCCTTGTCTGATTCAAAAGATTAAAATAGTTAACACAACAGTTTTGCTGCCTGCTACAGCTTTTAGTAAACCTGCTTACAAATAATCCGCAAGTTGACTTCGGGACGTGGGCGCGAACCTCTCTGTCATCGCGTTGACACTTTGCAAGATGACGCCAGCTGCTATGCGAAACCGATGACTTATGTTTAAGGCGCGTTTGTTTAGGAACCACGAAACGCGCCGTGGCGGAGAAGTTCTCCTGCGCCTGCTTGCGAGAGAGCATCTGTCATCGTGTGTACCCGCACAGACCAAACACTTCTGCGTAGTGAGAAGAACGCGGGACTTTCCTCACATTGTGGAGACACGCAGACTGCTTTGCGTGTCGGATGATATATGTCGCTGTCAGGCGCACTTAGACAGGTGTGAAACTCTACACGCACTCTGGCTCGACGCCATGCACAATGGTTGTGGTAACGTATGGAAGTGTTAGCCTGAACAAGGCCAGAAGAACGTTTCAAACGAGGCATGATTTCTGTCAGAAACATGGAACGAGAGAAAGTGGGAGCAGTGTTAATGTGAGCGTTGCACGAAGCGACAGGAAAAGGATAGAACTTGTACAGTTCGTTTGATCATGTGAATACTCTTAAAACAGGTGTCCTACCATGTCACTTCATGATATGCTAAACGTTGGAACCATAAGCTCTGGTATTACCTTGAAGATACGTTAATCAACACTAAACGCATAAAAACATTGTTATGCCGCATTTCTCGTTTTTTTTTCTGTTGTTTCTTATTATCCAACATAGTGATTAGTAATTGCAGTGCTCGACCAGTTGTTGATTCGAAGATCATGTGATCGAATCGCTGCTGTGGCAGCGACATTTTTACGGAGGCAAACAGCCACAGAACCACGCATTTAGGTTTAGGCGGATGCGTCAAAGAACACCAAGTAGCCGATGTTCCCGGAACCCTCCACGATGGTAAATTACCGTAATATGATCGTTTGATGACGCCGCACCCGCAAATAATGAATATGTTCTTTCATAGCAATTCCACAGATGTCACCTTAGTGGCCACTTATCTCTTGATAAACTATAGTAATGCTGTGGCTGCAAGTGCCCATACTTTTAAATGAGATTTGCTTGCTTAGTATTTTAACAAACACTACTGTAATACAAAAAATTATATCAGTTTGCTACGTTTGATGTGATCAAAAAAGTTTTATAGCGCAATTTAACGCATGCAACATGCGTTGACTCCATAGCATTCAGAAATCGCGTGGCTCATATTCATAATTTGTTTCCTACAATTGAAGCCTATAATTGCATTTAATCATGAAAAAGAATATAATTTCTTGTTGATATGTTTCTCCCCGTCGTCATTGTCGGGAAAAACGGTAGTGCGCAATGAGGTTCAAGTGAAGCATGAATTACTGTGCCAACCTTTTTAACACATAAGCATGCCGTATCAGTGAAGTATAAGGTACACGTCTACCGTGCACGTTATCGCGTGGTTCCACAACGTGAGGTCTCATTTAGCTCAGTGTGCCCTCTAGTTCCTCATGTTAACTGTCACTTGAGTACACATATTTATCATGGGGGAGAGGGTACGATAACACGAAAAAATGGTCACTATTCTTTCATGCAGTGCCTCCAGGTGATCCCGTTGTAATGGACGAAGACGGACGCAAGCTGGAAGGCCTCGTCGGCCGCTTCAGCGAAGGACGAAACCTTAGGCTTCTTTGTGAGGTGGAGGGAGGTTAGTAGAAACGATTCGAAAAAAAAAATACAAGACATCATTCTCTTTATATATCAATTTTAAATATTCCCTCGCTTTTATTCTTCACAACCTGACGTCACTTCCTTCATATCTCCTATTACCATTATTACCTTGGTTTTTAAACTGATCAACGTCATTTGGCTCCCTGGCGTTGGCTTTAAAATCAGTCCTTTTCTAAAAAACGTCCCAAAGAGTCCTTCGAAAGATGGCGCACTTGTTGTTAACGTGACAACAACAACTCTGCAGCCGGCTCTTTTCTACTGATGTTGTTTCCCTCGTTTATCTTTTTATAAGCATCACACTTGAGGAGGAAAAGCAATTGTGGAAAAGTTGTAAGAGTGATTCAGTTTGATGTCTTGTGTGTTATTTTTATCAGACACCTCATTTGTACCTTTGGGAGGTAATTCCAAATGCCGCTTAGTCCACTTTCTCCTAAGATGACAGATTTATTCAGGTTTTATAAAGCGGTACCGACTCAAAGCTTCATGGCTGAGATAGCCAGCGGAATCGATTGTCGCACACATACGGATATCATCTTCCATTTACCTGTAGACTGACCTGAAGATTCCACACATGTGTTGAAGCTTCGGTGATGACGACAACGACGACGATGATGAAATCGAGTTCCAGATGCCACATGCGAAAGAACAGGAGCAGATGGCGCAAGCAAGACCGAGTGCATCACAATTCTGTGCCCCTTTCACACGCCAGATGGCATTAGTGGCATATCACGGCTTGTCGTCCCAAACTGACACTAGGACTGGTCGGTAATAAACATACTGCAGTTTTCTGCCACGAGCTGCAGCAAGCGATGTGTTGTTATACGACGTTTAGAAATCCATCAATATAATGCGGCAAAAAGTACCACACTTAAATGTTTGTGCCAGTATACATTTAATTATTGGCTTTTTCTTCGCGATTATTTAGGTTTAATCCACAAGTTTCTCTCGGCGATGTCACTCTAAGATTAACTTTCAACATGTCACCAGTTCATCAAGGACGGTCACTTGAATTTGTTGATTAACAAATACACAAAAGAAAGACTGTAATAATAAGAAACAGACGCAGTAGACAATGTACTCGCAAATTTATCGTTACTGAGAAACAAGTAAATGCTACTGTACCAGGTGACTGAAACCCACGAGTTTTTTTTTTTCTTCCCATCTCTACATTACAGTACAGCAGCGGCGCACTTAAGATGCATATTCGCAAATGCCTCATTCAACCAAAAAAAAAATAATTCGCATGCGATATTTTTATATCTTGTAGTTTTATACACACGAACGCAATTACCATTGTACATATCACAGGAAAGCCTCGTCCTGTTGTCACCTGGTGGCGTGACAAGCGGCTGGTGGACTCGAACTTCAGCTTTGTAGGAGACGGCACTGTCGCTCGCAATTGGCTTGAGATCGGCGAACTCAAGCGCTCGGACTTTCTCAGCGTGCTCACCTGTCAGGCGGCGAACAACAACGTTACTGTGGCAGTGTCAAGAACGATAACCTTGGATATGAACTGTGAGTATCGCATACCATCCATATTCTCACTTCTTCAGTCACTGGAATGCATTAGGATATCTTAATATATATTTGTGTTTGTCAGTTGATGGAAAAAGTGGCTAATTGGTAAAGAGAGATACCTACGGGCAGTGGCGCTAATTACTCATAATCCTGAATGCAGCCTGCGTATGAGCTCTGAGCGTAAACTAACATCTTTAACACGCAGTTATGCTCAATAAGTAAACAACATATTGAAAGAGAACAATAATATCTAGATGGAAGTAGAAATGCAAGCTGGAGAGAGATTAGACATGAAAACGTGACTAATCCCTGTTTTTTCAGCAATCTGTATAACATGAAAGTGAAACTTGTCTTCACAGAGGTAGTTTAATGTTTATCGTGCACAGTTTTGTCACAAAGGCAAATGAATAAAAGCTACAGCAACAAATTTCATAGTCAAGCGAAGAACAGCAAGCAGCTCAAAACTTGGAGCGTGCACCTCTTGCAGGAAGAACGCACGAAATGAGCATACACAGAACGAACGCGGACACACAACTGTCCCAGCTCGACTTTTGAAGCGCGTGTTTCAAGCAGAAAGAAAGACGCACAAAACGAACACACATGTATACACAGGACAAGCACGGAAAGTCAGAATTCTTACTTTATGTCAGCTGCGTGTTCTTTTTGTAAACGCGGCCGTGGCAGTGAGTGAGGTGACCTTCATGCTCTCCATAATCGTGAGTCCGATAAGCATGCGCGCAGGAGAGACCCGGCGCTCATCGAAACGTGAGATTCGTGGAGGAAGGGAGACGACGGCCTTATGAGCCTGCCAAACACACGTCGAGGACATCACGCCATTTCACCATTGCTCACGAAAACGTGCTGAAGTTGTGAAGCTGTGAGTGCCGCCGAACGGTATATGGTGTATACGAATTGCTTGCCGTTGGCAGTCTGAGCAGTGCTTGACGGTGGCCTAGTGGTGTTAGCCACGCCACGCTCTGCAATTCGAGAGGTTGGTGGTGCGGTGCCCGGTGACAGAAAACTTCCGTCTTGTTTTTTTTTTTTTTTCTTAGCAATGCAGTAGCATACATTTCACAACGTCATATCCATGACAGAAATACGTCAGCGGAGCCGTAGTGTACCCTAGCATGAAACGCTGTCGTGTTAAAAAACTTGCAAACTCCGTGATTCTCCCAGTCATGAGCTAGATCTGTGTTTGTAGCAAACCAGCTACAATCTTTCCCCTTTTTTTTTTCTTGCCTTATTTCTCACCGTTGATACAAGCAAGCTACCAGGCTGAATGAGATGCACAAGAGACGGTGGGATTGGGCGTGTTGGTATGAATGAGATGTGCTTGGAGCACTGAAGAAAGGGACCACTAATGATTTTTCGCTTTTGGAGGAATTGCGGAGAGAAGGCTCGTGAGATAGAATTTTACTGTTAACGAAATAAAAAATGAAGATTACACTTGTGAATGGAAGCGTGCAAAATCAGCGTCCATAACTGCGCACAGGCCAAGGAAGTTAGTTTAAGTTTTCTTTCATTAATTAAGTAGCTCTATTCTTGTTTTAAGCGCACATGCGCATTAGACTATTATTTTCCCACGCTTTGACACTGTTAACAATAATAAAATCTGATTATTCCGCTGAAACAAACCTCACGAAAAGGTTTGGCGAGCAGTGCAATATGAGCGATGAAATTCATAAAAGCAGTGCGTGACATCTTTATTTCACACAGCCTTCGTTAACTTTCCTAACTTAGTCCGGAGCTTCGCACAGTTGGTAGTGAAGTTATCTAACCAGAGGCACCAATACAAAGTACTTCTCATAAAGTGCTCTACTACGCTTATATATACAATATGACGTGAGCTAGTTATGCGTATAATCGAACTTTATAAGTGCGGCGTACTTAGGAACACATGATCTCATCGTTAACCTCAATTGTATCGCTGTTTAGCAAGTGCATGCTCCTCTAGCTTGTCGAAGCGCGCGCTTTCACGCCAGATAGCTGCGAACCCATTTACCAGGGGTGCAGTTATAGCTCTCAACCACCGAAGCTTTTGGATGAGCAGCTCGCCGTTTTCCCGCCGTGTTCTTCCGTGTCAGAGCTTTCCGGGAAAACCGGCGATAGGTACGCGAAGGGATCGGGCTGGAAATGCGCCGGACCACTCCGTCATAATGCGAATTGCGGAGCACCTGCCGAAGAGCCAGTTTTCAATTAACGCGTTATTGCGGGCTAGGACCCCTGCCGTCTATCCCTTCTCACTCATCGTCCCGCGATAATGGTGGCAGCAGTTGTACGAAGCCTGTCGCTTATTTGCCATCCTCGGTTCCTCCTTCCCGTTCACCAATGCGTACTCTATCGCTGCGAGGGCGTTCCTTTGGGAAAAAGCGTGCAGTGACCAATGCCGCGCAGTCACTTTTCATTTTATCTTGGTAGGAAGCGCAGCAACTATTACACAGATCACACAACACAAGCGCTTGTGTTGTGTGTTCACTTCTTTCACTTCTGACATTTCGCTTTTGACATTGACAAAAGTCCTTTTCTTTCTCTTGCCCGCCATGGTGCCTGAATGGAAAAAGCTAGGTGCGAACGTACTATGCTAGACGGAAGCGGAATGCGGCGTAACGACCAATATTAACAAGAAATAGCTTGATACTTGAAATTAGTTTGTGGTTACAGCGGTTCCCGTAGGCCTTAAAGGATTACTGCGTTCGTTTGCCAGCGCTCGTTAAATTAATGGCTGCCTTTAACGAGTCAGCTTTACGGTGTTCCTCCAACCCTCAACTCATAGCGCTGTGACTTCGCACATTAGCTTTCACTTCTTGGTTCTGAAGGCCGAGCTCAATCCGTCTCTCTTTTTGTCTTACTCATTCTGATTTATGCTACTGCAAAGCACTTCAAATCAGTTTAAATGAACTTCGTTCAACGAAATTATGAAAATTTCATAATGATTGTGAATTCAAATTTCAACAGTTTCGAACGGAGCATTTGCTTTTGGTGGTGATATGTAGGTTTCAATGACTCAAGGACCGTGCACATTCTTTTGATTGAATGGTTACTCAGAGCAATGCACACAGCTAAGCCTGACCCCACATTGTGCATCGACCGGCAAAAATGAAGAAATACCCAAGTGAGTGTTTCTCAATGCCTCAAATTTGGAGAAAGACGCGTCCGCTTTATGCATAACGGTATTAATGTAGCCATACTGCACTAAGGGGGTGAGGTCTCCCTCAAGTCGCCTATGTGCGGTTTTTTCCCTCACCCACCTCCACTTACCACATGTGTGTAAATAGAAAACAATAAATCAAATCAAATCAAAGTCATCACTAATAACTGAGAATTACAGCGTGGGCAACGTGATGAGGCACTCAAGCTTTAGGTTAAAATGTAATATTTAGCGCAATACTTTTTCTTCCTAATTCATAATAGTTAAGTTGCACAGAAAACTTGCAGGTTTTGAGACTCTCTCATCAACAGTAACTATATGAGGAAATCTCGTTACAGGTCAGCTAAAACAAAGCACTTCCGTTTGCCTTTTTTTGAAAAAAAAACAAATACAAGCTGCTACTTTCCGCATGATCTTCCAATGTAGCTGATTTTTAGTCGCGCTTCCTGTTCAGATGCTCTTTTGGAAGCACTTTTTCATCTCTGAAAGTTTCACACTCTCATTTATTTATGTCTAATTACAGGGAACTTGATACGGTTATCCTAGGTACATTTTCGTTGCAGAGGCACATAGATAAACCACAATCACAGCAGTTATGTTTTGAGGCTTCAACATCAAAAGAAAAATAGTGAAGGTACTTCAAACATCAGAGGAGAACCCGAAATAAAAAGCCGGGTTATTTAACAAGAATACGACGCAATAAAGAAAGAGGAAATGTATTAAAGTAGAAATAAGACATCAAAAATAATATTCATAGCCCATGCACTCACATACAGAAGCTTATGCCCAACAAAGCACTGGTTATTCACTGTTCCCAATAACAGCCGCGTAAACTTGGGCGTCTTAAAGAAAGCAGAAGCGCTTATATGGCTCTGTACATCTCGAGCATGAAATTCTACACAGTGCCCGTTGATTACACATGCAGTGATACCACTGGACGTGGCCATCCAGCCTCCTCGCCATCCGCTGTCTGCGAGTCATCCGGTCGAGCTGGTCTGCTCATCCACTGGCTCGCGTCCTCCAGCACTGCTTACGTGGTGGAAGGGAGACGAGCAGCTACTCTCGGCTAAGGAGCATCAGGGCGGCAACAACCACGAAGGAACCAGCTCGAGCGTTCTACTCTTCACTCCCAGGAGAGAAGACAACGGCGCAGTGCTTTCGTGCAGGGCCGAGAACCAGTTTATCCAAGGCAGTGCCATCGAAGAAGGATGGAAGCTAGACGTGTTCTGTGAGTCTACATATTTGTACGAGATGGCTCAGTATGTAGAGGCTTGTAAAAGCTTAGCCTGTTGCATTAATAAAAACATTCAGTCCGCTCGAAAGCTATCGGGTGTATGGCCTCAGAAAACAATTGGTACGTACCAAATCAGACGTATGCTTTCTTTCTCTTTTAGGATTCAGTTAGTCGATGGTGAAGTGCAAGTGTGTGCATTGCCGTTAGAGCTAGCAGCTTCTTAGAAATTGCTTAATTAGTGCAAAAGTTCACCAAATGGTAATCAATTTACCGTGATTCCCTGACTTCTCGTTGAAGTACTGAAACTACTTTCCGACCGTCTGAACGTCTCTGGAGCCAAAACTTCCTGAAAGGAAGTTGTCTTTAGAAGGGTATATAGTGTTTTGGAAAAGTTGTCTACCTTTGCGTAATACACAACAATGAAACTGAATACACAAGGGCTCATACGCAACAAGAAAAATCTTTGTCTTTCTTCTTAAATAAAAACTAAGAGTAACTTTGTTTAAGTGCCGCCTTCAGGAACATCTTTTATTTGACAAAGCTTTATCAATTCTTGTGTTTCGTGTGCATTGTCCTTTCGGAGTCTGTGTTTTGTGTGCGTTGTTACGTAAAAGACCGACTAGCGAAAGCAGTTTTTTGTCTGTAAAACTTGCATGAAGTCAAACCTGTTGTGTGAACAGTTGCCCAAGTCACTGCAAGTACATTCAGGCATTTAATTTTGGCAGTAATGCGACCTACGAAGGCTCTTATCTTCTGGGTTACTCGAGGTGGACACAAAAGTAATCTCTGTTTTTTCTTCACGCTGGACAAACACAACTTTAAGTTAACGCTAAAAAAGAACAAATTGAAAACAAAGCATTAGCAGCTTAGCACGAGTTAACAGGAACCTACATTTGCAACAGGTGACGGCGTATAAGATCTCCAAAGCCCTGTGGTGTACACGTGCGCATTATAGCGTCTTCAGCTGTATACATTAGGACAAATCTAGGAGTTGTGCGGCCTGCAGAAACATTGAAGTACCTAGCTGGGCATTTACTTATACGGCCTATGCCTATACGGCCTATATCGGTCTAAGGTGGCCTGTATTAGGCCACCTTAAACCGATTTACCTCTCGCCAATCTTTCATGTAAGCTATATATGCTTAGAGTCACCTCTATCTCTTGGACTCCGATTTCTTCCTTAGCTCAAGTCATTAACATCACCTTGCTGATGGAAGTATTTCTATGGTAATCGAAGAATCCCGGCGGTTTTCATCCGACTGGGAGAGAACATCGCAAGTATAGCGTTGTTCCTTTAGCACTTTTGCAATTACCTTTTCACAAGAAAACGTTACGCCGGTAAGGAGCGCGACAGATATTATCACGGTGCACTTCGCTGCTACTTCCGCGAAAGAAGAAAGCGATTGGCGCTAGATTCTAACATACGCTTTTGAATCATCGATCCGTTTGCTTTAGGCTCTTCAGTACTTCTTGAATGCTTTGAGCATGGCGTGCCGTGGGTCTTGTTTGCACCTCCAACTGCTAATCTGCATACTTCTCAGCTGCGGAACTTTGGTGGGAGCTAGCACGTTAGCTAAGGTCAACTTTTCTAACTGGTTGCTATGTGATTGCTAAATAATGGAAATACTGAGTATGCATCAAATTCTCACCGTTAATGCAAGCTTTATTTTTTTCTAGTTATTGGAAACATAAGTATGTACGGCTTATTAAAACTTCATACTGAAGCAATACTTTGGAATTCTTCAGAATAGACTGAGCACTTTACACTCAGAAATCGCTTGTCAGCCACTAAATAACTATGTATAACAACTTGCATGCAGCTGTGCTATAACATTCAGGCGAAATGCTTTAACGTCTCGTGCTCACGTTCATCTATGCAATCGTTTGTGCCCTGGCACTGTGCCAGGTATAGTGGTGCAGGCGGGTCAACGGACACTGGTCACGTCGGCTGCACCTTGCGTCGCAATATACAGCGAGTTTTGTACGAACCGAGTGACTGAGGACACAAAGCCAACCACTTCAGTAAAGAAAACTTCGTCGTGAGAATACAATGTTCTGAGTATACTTTTAACGAGATTTGGACGCTTTTTATCATGCAGACAAACCTCTGGCATCACTTCGCTTAGGTCAGAATCTGCGGGAAGATGACATCCGCGAAGGTCGTGACGTGTACCTTGACTGTGACGTGGACGCCAACCCTCCGGCTAATGAAGTGACGTGGCTCTTCGAGGGGCAGGAAGTCACCACGAACACCAGCGCTGGTGTCATCGTCAGCAGTCGGTCACTGGTGATGCAGAAGGTGCACCGGTCGCGCCGTGGGCGGTACAAGTGCATTGCTATGAACCGTGAAGGCCATGGCACCAGTAACGTCTTCATGCTACGCATAAAGTGTGAGTCACTCTAATAAATGTGTCTATTTCACGTTAGTATAAAAGCACTTTGTTAACTATGCACATTTCATTACAAAACACCAGTAGCACAATTGCCATCCACCGCATTTCGGCGTACTCATTTAAAGGTCTGATTAAATTAGAATTGCTAAGGCTTCATTGCAATGTCCCTGGTAGCTCTTCTCAAGAAGGGGGATGAGCGTTTCTCGTTAGCAAAAGGTCAAGCAGAAATCCAGATTACGTAATAAAGAATATGCCCAGTGGCTGTGAAATCGTCACTTTCTGCTGGACCAACAACTTTGCAAGTGATGGGGGGTCCGCTTCTTGCAAGCACGCTTGCTACAAAGGCCTGAAGCTGTCTTTCGCAGGGTGCTTCAATACACACACTGATTTATTAAGTCAGCGGCAGGTTTAACAGACATGCACAAGCTTGGCTTGCTTCGTCACCAACTCATCGGTGTCGTGAGGCGGTTAGTGCGGTTTGACAATGCTGCTCAGATATGAATCGTGCTTCAGCGACAAGGCCAAGTGCTGTCGCTCTGCGTTTTTTACTAAAGAAATAAAAATTTTTTATATGTAAACTGCTTTATTCACAAAATCATTTGAGCTTGAAGTTGGGCGTAGTGGCATAAATTATGCGCACTGTAAGAGACGAGTTTCTACTCCACTTTTAAAACGACAAGCTTAAGTATTCCTATAAAAGAGCACCATAACATCACTTACATTTTTTTCTGTTATATTTATGACCGTAAAACAACAAGCGAGTGATGCTATCTTTTCGCTTTGCTCGCATAGAGCTATCATTAAATGTGCTCTCAACAAGATTTGTCACGATAAATATGAATAAATTATTTGCTACTGCAGCAAATGAGTCACTGCACTGCGTGAGCCTAAGCAGTCTACCGGCCAATATTTGAGTAGAGAGACGTAGGTTTACCACTTGCCACGGGTGAGGGGAAGCAGGAAAGAGGCTTGTGACTGTTTGCAACGGACAGCTTGCAATAATCAAGTACACGTGGAATGTCCAAGCCGATTCAACTGTGCATTGACTACACAAAATGGGCACTGCGAGTGCAGCCATTAAATATGGCTGGATGTTCAAGGTGTTAAATCATTGTGAGGGGAGACGGTGGCAATCCTTATCGGGGGCATAGTTTCCTGAATATACTGAGTCAAGTTTGCACGTGGGTTCCTCTCCAAGAGCAATGAATTTATTGCTGTGATGTCGGCTTTTGCAGCAACTGCATTGAACAATTCTAAGCTATAAGCTTACAGCCTCTAAGAAAATGGTACTATATTTAGTAGGATTTTGCTTAAGAACTGGCAAACAATGAGTGGTGAATTTAATAGGGACGTAAACAGTGTAATGTTGTCAATTAGGATTTTTTTGTTGTGTTTAGTTTATCAAGCTGGGAAATAACGAAATTACTTGAGTTTAAACCGGACATATGATATTTCTTCGTAGTTTTGTTATTTCGGGAACCGTTTAACGTGGCTGATACGGCGAAAAAATCTTTTCTAAAACCTCAATGTTCCTCATTCCTGCTTTAAGTACAACCACTATCAGCGTCATAAAATCAATATCACTTTGCTTTATTTGCTTGATTAATAGAGGTAAGAAAGGTTAAACAGAAGGAGGGGTAAAAGCACAACAAAGGAAAAGACAAAAAAAGCAGAATAGAAACATTAGGTAAATATAACCGTAGTATACAATCTTATCTTTTGCATTGTTTAATTGCTCACAAATTAATGTCAACAAGGTAAGCGGGAAGGTTATCCAAGTCCCATAAGGCATGTGTCAATAATTATTGATCAAAGCACGCTCTATTGATTGAAACAAACGCGATGTTGTGATGATAGCTTTTGCAATAAAGTACATACTATGGCTAAAGGATGAGGCAATCCAGAAGAGGAGGAAGATTGTACTTGTTGCGAAAGGAAGCAACACGCTACACTTTTCTGCGTGATGACAACCATAAAATTGCTGTGAAAAAAAAACGCATTCCTCAATAACGTGTTGAGACAGTAGTTCTGGAGCAAATTGAAGGCCCAATTCCTGAAGAAATGTTTACGAGTGTACACACAGCTACCGGAACGAAGATACGCTGCAAATTATGCGACGCGGTCATAGACGTTTTTTGGGTGTCTCAAGTGAGAGAAATCAGACTAATTCACGTTATCTTGTCCCGCAGACGCCCCCGTGTGCAGGCAGGACCAAAAGCACATATACGGCGTGTCGCGTCACGAGTCCGTGTCCGTGCGCTGCGAGTTGGAGGCTGATCCGGCGGACGTGACCTTCCACTGGCGCTTCAACAGCTCCTCGAGTGGCAAGCGCCTAGAACTGGCCAGTTACAGCCACGCCCTGACACGCAGCACGGCGCTCTACTCACCGCTGAACGAAGACGACTTTGGCTTCTTGCTCTGCTGGGGCGATAACGAAATCGGCAAGCAGCAGATACCCTGCAACTTCACCATCGTTCCAGCCGGTGAGTGAGCACCGTTCGTGGCGCGAGCTCATCAATTCCAATGCAGTGCAATGCGGCTTTGCTTAAAGAAGAATGTTGATGCATATGCTTGTCACACTGTACTCGAAACTGTTTTCATAGACTACTTTGAGACACCGTTTTATTTTGATTTCATTGTTCGTATATAAGCGACAACCTTGGTTTTATGTCAAACTCTCATCACCATCGTTCACGGTGGGGACAGACTAGAATGCATTTATTTTGTCGGCAGGCTCCTATTAAGCGTTGTGTGATATCTAACGCCATACAAATGCTGCCAGAACTCGTGCTTTAATATTTTTCACTCATAGGCTATTAGAATGCACATTGTTTGCGCACATCATGCTCTACTGTATGACATATTTTGAGCCTCATATATTTTTTAGCCCCGCATACTTCGTTTGACAAGCTAGCAGGTAGAGCTGTAGCCTCCACAAAACGACCAACCTCTACTAATCAGAATTTCAATAAAAATATATACAGTGCAAATACATGACCCTTTATTTCCAGTTCTATGTAGAACCTTCTTTCTTTGTCACCAACTAACGCGTCTTTTGTACTAAAAATAAATAAGAGCATCCCTATTTACAAAGAGACACTCCCTGTACCACAGCTAAGTGATTGGTGCCACATAAGTGCTGCCAAGCTAAGCGTACGCTGGGACTGGTAATTAAGAATGAAGTGCTATCTATTATTATCCCTTATCGTCATGGCTTCTTTCACTTTCTGTTTGATCAATAAAATTCAGAAATGAATGTGCACTGACATTACTCATTTCTGTAATATATTTAGGCATGGCCTAATTCTCTATCGGGCATCGTGTATATTCTTAATCAACAAGTGTCATTGCTCAACACACTCCCATGCTCGTTAAGTATTATCAATGCCCTTATTCAGACTTCTTTCAACTTCGCTGCACCCACAACAACGCAGCCCCTCCGGAGCAGGTGAACAACTGCAGCCAGATCAATGGCACCGAAGACTCGGTGTCCTTCGAATGCTCCGAAGGTTTCTGGGATGGCGGCGTGGCGCCCGTTACGTTCGTGGCTGAACTGCGCGAGGCCGACACCGACCGGCTCGTGGCGAACGCCTCTTCCATGTCTGGACCGGCATTCAGCTTCAGCGGCCTCGAAGGAGGCGCTACCTTTCGAGTGTTCCTTTACTCGGCCAACCCCAAGGGACACCGGTCGCCCGTAGACTTCATCGTCAGCACACTGCGGCCAGCTGAGAAGCTAACTGGTGAGTGCAGTGTTTCTGCGTGCACGCCAATTCAATACTAGCCTGCCAACACCCGTAGCTATACCAGCCTACCTTGTATAGACGTTCCAGTAATGCTGTACTAATCGGGCAATCATTAACCTGCCCTTTTGTAGCTAAAGTTCTTATGGTGTAAGTGTAAGACCTGTCTATGGAAAAAACACGTAATAGTGTCTACATTTCCTTATCTAAGCGTACTCTAAAGCGGGTCTTGCGGTTGTGTTTGGTGACATGGATTTGAAGAATTGAAAACCTGGTCACGTCGGCCACTTATATTGTGGAGACGAGAACGCTTGAGACCAGTGTACTAAAACGTAGGGTCACGTTAAAACCCCAAAAATTTAAATTTTCTCAGCCTGTTATTGCGATGTCTTTCATAGTAATATTGTGGTTTGCGTACTCTATACCCTAAAAACGTTTGTAATTTCCTTATTGTGTTAAAACACGTCTTATATATGTGTTGTTTTTAGATGTTTCTATAGTAAGCAAAATAGTGTAATTTCAACCGCATGCGGAGTATTCCAATGAACTGAAAGACGACTGTGTGTACGCCTCGTTAGGTGGTACTGTTGCTAAACAAACGTAGAGAAGTTCCACTGCCAGGAAACCTAAAGTTGTGCGTATTGCGGGTACCCAGCGATTCAACTTCATAAAGCTCTCACTGCTCCGTTTCCGAAGCAACGATGGCGTCGATTGGAGCTAGGAATGTAGGGTTCACCCGCCACGACAGAATAGTACAAGGCACATTCGCGAGCTTGGTCTGCGTGATAAACGGTACTTTTTGCTCTTTTCTAACGACTTCCCTTTGGTCACGACTGTAAAGATACGTGTTGTCGGTACCGAGTTTTGTCACGTTGTTTCCAACGTCAATTGTAGCGTCAAGTTGTTTCCCCCATCAGATATGTAGAAACGTATGATGGGCATTCGTTCGCTTGGCGAGGCGGTGGGGCCCTCTATTCCAGCGCAGAGTCCTCAGACTCTTATCATACATGTCTCCAGACATGTTATCAGACATGTTATCTTCATACATGAGTCTTCAGACAAGTTATCAAATATTTGTTATCATGTTGAGTTAGTGCTATTAGTTTATTTTTATGGTATTTGTTACTTATCATATTTTTGGCCTTTTTCGTTTACTTTACCGCACCTTGAGCTTTGCTAGTATATATTTTATAGTCTTCTGAACGCTTTACTGTGAGCGTGGTCGCGGCACGCGAGATGCATCGATGGACGAGAAGCCGGGCGCTTAAAGCAAGCATTTATGGCGGCACTGACAGGATAACTCGGCTATGGAGCGCTTTGTTCCTGAATGTACACTTTAAAGAACTTAGTTCGAGGCTTTAAAACATCGCCAAGTTGGGAAAGAGCATATGTTATACGAAAATTTTGCTGATTTCTCCTGTCAACCATAAATAAAAGATACTGATGAAGTTATCGCCACTGAAAGGAAATCAATATACATGCCGTTGGTCCTGACACTCTATGCTTTTTGAAATTTAGCAACTTATGCGTACTATGCGATACATCGTACGCATTTTCGTATAATAGCTTCATACGCGTTCTCAGAAACTCTTATAACGAAGTTCCATAAAATATCTTGCACCCCTATTTGGTTACGGAAGCGCGTATAAAATCTGTCTGTAACTCAATATATTCATTTAATGCACGTAAATTTAAACTCCTAATAGCAGCTTCTTTTTTCTTTGCTTCACTTTAAAATGAACTCCAGCATTACAATTGCGGAGAATGTTATTTTAGTCTCCGTCATTTGCATAATGCACACGCATTAAATAGGCAACAGCTTAAAACACACCTGCTGTTGAAGCGGTCGTTCTATTGTTCCCTCGTGATGGCTTCTGATATTTAAAAAAAATGTACACGCTAGATTTGTAGGCCAAACAGACCGTTTTCTGCATTTCCTCCTGCTGATTGCCAGTGGTATGGGGACGGCCAAACGCAAACGATCTCAATAAAAATGTCCACAGAACAAAAGAAGCTCGGAAGACAGCAGAATGCCGGCGTAAAACGAGCAGCCACTATGCGCTTGCTACATGCATAGACCACTGAATTGACCTGTCTACGAGGCGATCGTTGACACCCCGTGAGCCGCACACCGTTTTCTTTTGAAGAAAAAAAAGGGGGGCTTACTCTGCGTGGGTCGCTGCCGCTGTCCCAGCCAAATCCATCGCAGCGATTCCAAGTGGCGTTGAAAAATGTCACCGTTACAGTCCGCCACTTCACTTTCCTTCTTGCTTAACTTTTTTTTTGCATTCCCGCGCTAATAATCTTTTTTATGAAATCGAAGAAAGTGGGTAAAAACCAAATTGAAGTTAGAGAACGTGTTTTATGCAGTTTCATAGCTTCCTTTTAATCGCGTCTTGCCTTTCTTGCATCCTTTTAATCTCTTTCATGTCCGCGCATGACCATCTGTACCTAACTGTATGCTATAAAATAGTTTCTCGGTACAATAGAAACTAAAGTGCACTGCAATACACATAAAATACAAGAAAGGAATACAACGGATCAACGGAATGTACAGACGGCCAGAGCTATAGCTATTGGGCGAAGTGGGCACTTTTTCGCCTTTCAGCGCCATATTATGAAATGGAGTTACAAACAAATTGCTTCGTAGACATGTGCTTTGTGGGCAGACACTTGTTCCCAAAATTTTTTTAACTAAATTCAGTCGTCTGGCAAAGATACACAGAACAAAACTGCCACAAATGCGTGATGGCTAAAGATGTGGCTGACTGTACATCTCAGCAGTCTAGTATGTTTTCGGATTGCCTTAATAATGTTAAACAATTAGGCAGCAGGTACACGACCTTCCTATTACCTAGGTGCCCCTTCTAGAGCACCACAAACTGCGTCCTGCTTTATTCAACTGTTTCAAAAGAGCGGGAAAAAGAATGTACATTGTGAATATTGACGTGAATTACTTAGCGCAAGAAAAGGAAGAAAAAAAAACTCAGCACACGAGAGATGCACACAAGGCACAAACGCTTGTCTGTTGTGTCTTTCCAGTACGTTTCGTTTTTTTGTTGGTAAGAAATTTTTGTTGGTACGCAGAAACTCGATCTTCGAAAACTCCTTTTAGGTTAATTTGCGCAATAAGTTATCTACCATCAAAAGCTCCCTTCTTTTCTTTCAGCCTGTCGTAACGGGTAGTGAAAAGAGAAACAGGACACCACGAAACGGGGACATGTGTCGATAAATCCGTGCCACTAAAGTCGAAAAGGGAGCTCATTTCCATGTTTTCGAGCCAATACAATTTTGCCACTTGGTAATCACGCACGGCGTGGCACCGCGTCGTCCCAGTGGGCGAGAGCAGCTGTAGCAGATGTGCTTCCATCCATAGCTCGCCTTCGCAGCCGGCGTTACCAAAAAAGCACGCGCGTTAGCAAGCCCATCTGGCTTGACGCTCCGCTTCTCGTTATTTGCGAAGTGTCGCGCGCTGATGGCAGCGTTTCCCTTCGGCGCCTTACTACAGTGACTATTTTACTCTGCTGTTGATGTCGTCTTTACTTTTTCTTAGCACTCGATGCACCCGACATTGTTTATGCACGGTAAATCCAGCCTAATGACTGATTTGTGATGCAGCGACGCCGTCGTGCGCAAGCCGCAGCGTGGACGCTTTCTGCGATGAAGCCCGCTGGAAAACACAAAACTGATTCGCTTTAGCGCCGGATGTTGGAACTTCGCCTACTGGAGCGCCTGAAGGCCATGTTCCCATTTGGCTCGCGCACCACCAATATTTTTCTAACTTGCCATTGTGATAGTGATAAGGGTAGATCACACCATTATCCTTTGTTTGTTACCTTTTATTTCTATAGCCTTAGACTTCAACTCTTTTAAGCGCGAAGCAGCTCTTTGACTAGCCTGCGTAACGCTGTCCGTCTGTGTCTCCATGCCAACGCCCCGCACCCCCCTTCCCTAACCACAGGTGTTGGGGCGGTACCAAGTAGGTCACGCCATCCCTCGCAGTGCACGGTGACGCCACTCTCTCTCTCTCTCGCCTGCCACGTGCTCTGTGTGTGTCACCTCTCTCTCGCTTCATCCTTTCCACCGCTCACCACGTTCGAGCGCACATCGAGTGAAAGTCCTTTCGACTCGTTTATCTGCGATGGAGAGGACACCGGAAAGCCAAGCTCCTTCGCCCGCCTAAACATGCGCTGAAGCAATTTAATGACACCGACGAGGCTCGATTAAAAAATGCCGATCGCGTCCGTGCGCAACGCCGCTGCCTCGCATCTTTCAGGGTTCCCTTTGGGAAGATAACTTTTTTCGCTTGGTGAATGAATGCTAGAGTTTGTTGACAAGTGTAAGTTCTCGAGCACTTACGGATAACTAGTTTATGTCATGCTACAAGCTTCCTATCGCTTTTGTCTTGCAATGGCTCGTTTTCTGGTCTCATCATGCAGCATGACAAACATTTCGCCGTCTCCGCGTGACAAGTCCATGTTCAAGAAACCCTTCCTGTTTATAAAAACGAATACAGGACTCTGCATCTGTACCAAGCGTGAAGACTCATGACCCCTATGACCTCTAACCACGCTAACTGCACTGGTACGATCTCCAACTATACACGCTAGGTATTTTGCTTGGCTGACAACACTAATGGGTGCAATGAACTCTCTAAAAAAAGCAAAAGTTAAGTGCATATTAAAGAGCAAATTTTGTAATTTTCTTCTCACAATTGATCTCGATGAGATTTACAGTACAAATTCTGATAGCTGCTCTTATAATGCGCTCTGAAAGATACGGTGGGAACTCAGTTTTTTTTAATTATAAATACTAAAGATTAGTTGTGCGTCTACCGACACGTTCCGAGTAGCTGCCCCAGCTCGCCTTCTTCAGGTGACACAGTACAGTTATCTTTTATGGAGCTAGTAATTTTGGTAACCTGGCAGCTTGGTGGCCTTTACTTCTAGAATATGGTTCTGGATTTTTAACACTTTCGAAGAATTTCTAGGCAACGCAACTATTTAACCACTGCATTTGCGGGCGTCTTATGCTCGTATTCTACCAGTTATCCACGTAGCGAGCATGAAATTATACAAATACAGAAATGACCGTATTTCAGCAAAGTGGACGAGATGTGCAGACATAATTCATTTTGCAACTGCTTTATCACTTTTTGTCGACAGCACTTGTCTCTGTTTTGTTGCAGCTGGAAGCCGTGGTATGATCACCGCTTGGCCAATAATAGGAGCGCTTCTCGGCCTCATTGTCACACTGCTCATCGCAGCGGTGGTGATTGTGGTATATGTCAAGTACAAATACCTGAAGAGGAAGCGAGGTGTGTTTGGACATCTTTCAACATTGTCTTCATATATAACGAAAACAAATATTAGAATGAGCAAACACACTGTCCAAGAACGTGTGCATCCACGACAAAAATACTCCCAAAGGTGACGAAAAGCACTTTGCAAGCTTGTTTGTGTTCGCATCACACGTTTAGTTCCCAACCGCCAGTAAAAAACACACAAAAAACAAACAGTTTGTGTGCTCTTGTTAATAAAATAGCGTGAAAGAGCTCGTTTCGCGAAAATTCCGGCGTTGGTGTCAGCGTCATTGGCTGTGAGCGAGAAATCATCTTGCACGTGACCGAAGTATTGAGATAGTTGCGTATAAAATATAATAAAAAGTTCTTCGTCTGATTAGAGATATATTGCGGCTCCTTTGCGACAAAAGTGGGTGATGTACTACACAGTCATTTGGCTGCTTGTCAATAGAGTGAAAAATAACTTCGTCTGCTTGGAAATGCAGCAAAAATAACTTTCATGCTTTACAAAAGCGGGCGTCTTGTATACATGCTTCACAAAACAACATGAAGTATTGCAGCAATAATTAATGCGTGAAACAAGCCTACATTGCCATCGGGCTTCAGATTATGTGTATTTGCGGCTTCATGATTTAGAGCCAGTCACCCACTGCAAAAGGCGCATATGTTACTACGTAGGTGCAAAGGAAGTGAATGAGGGAGTGAAACAACTTTATTGGGTCCACAATACACGTGAGTTGACTCAGCATCACCTGGCGGGGCCCACTCGGAAATGGTCAGGTTAAACTCGACCACCCTCGCGCGGGCCCTCTGGACGGATAGGTTTTGAGAGGCGAGGTCCTGAGCCTTAAGGGCTCACGCACTAAGTGTTTGAAGCACTAGGGACGAAATATCGCTGTTGCATTCAGCTTTTAAAGGTGAAGCTTAAGAATGCCCCAATTTTTAGTGCTGTAAGAGTTCTCAAACATTACAATAATTCACATGCAGAAACCAACTAAACGTCGTTCAACGCATGAATCAGAATTCATCGAAAGCCCCGTTTTAATAAATATTGTCACTCGGATAAAGAAGCCACAAAATGTATAGGTGGTGCTATTTGTAGTTAGTAATAGATATAAAAAAGAGGAAATTACTCTATTGATTGACGAAAGGTCGGGTTGCCTCGGTAAACGCAGGTATAAAGCAATACGTAGTAAAACAAAAGAATGCTCTTGTTATTGGAAAACTAAGAACACAACGGAACATCTGTCAGTTCAACGGAAAGGTATCTACCTGATTTGCACGTTTGAGCACTAGCAAACACGAAGCCATTGATTTTGAAATAGGTACTACAGTGCTAAACAGGACTGCGACTTAAATAAGTAAACCACGACTGCAGGATTGGCAGACGAAGGTAAAAATAAAGAGCAAAAACTAATAAGGTCAAAATACTGTTAATTTGCTATTAGGCGTGAAAAATTCGGTTGAAGAAATTGGGCTTTGATATTCAAGAGGATGTACTTTTCCTCCATGATTTAACGGGCTGACTGGATACAATACACGAATTAGTATGCATTATAATAGTTTGCAAGCTACTAAGAGGGGCGGCCAATGCCGTAATTAAATTATTTTTATATAATTCGGCCTGAATCTCACGCGTCAGTTCTGCTGTATGCAAATGTCCAAACCATTTACATAGCAAAATTGTTTGGAGGAGAGGAAAAGGTTCTAGCTCCAAAAGTTTTTGAATTCGGCAGGCTCATGCAAATGCGCATAGTAGTCAAACCCCTCCCTCTCTCCAGAACAACAGTTTACATTTCTGATTCAAACGCCAGAAAGACATGTATTTTCTCTTTTTTACATTTCACACAATGCATGAACGTCGGACATGAACACATTTTGTGCTAACGCACTGCTCGGTGCAACAGTGACAATGATTGGCTGTCGGTCAGTTATATCTTAGCCTATAGCTGTGTTCACTATTCCGCTGTTACTGTAGTCCTTGTTGTACTATTAGAGCGCGAATATGCTGCCATTTTGTTGCTCTATTTTCACCTTCTTTCTTATTTTCTGTGTGCATTCAGACACATACAGTGAGCCTGGCGATGAAAAGTAAGTGCCTGAGTCCATTCGCTTCTGAACAGTTCGCAAAATAAATAGCTTATATATACAGCAAGGAACACTCAATAAGTGTTATTTGTACCGCAGCATTTTTCCGATTTGGTTGTGCCTAGCTTATAGTATTCTGTAAAGCGTCATCTGAGCTGTCTTTTAGTAACCACGTGTCGGAAAGAAGTGGTTCCTTAAATCGTTAAGTCACTAGAATAATCACTGAGCTGAACTTGATAGGCAACACAAAGCTTTCAGTTATCTCTTCTTCTGGCTTAACATCACCTCATAAGTGTATTATTATCTATTGATACAAAGCTAAATATCTTAAAAAAGGGCAGCGAAAAGTGTAGAATGACGAAATAAACAATTTCAATTTAGTTGGCGCTTTTTCTTTAATAGATAGCGTTGTGGATGCTTTCCGTTTTTTAGTGTTACGCTTAAGGCCAACTCTGTGTCTTAAATATCCTACCTATGGTACACTTTAAGGCTGTCAAGGCTTGCTTTTCCACTTGTGGTAGCTTGTCGACTTTCGAATAACTGATAATAATGTATAACAACTATTCTTGACATTCAAGATCCAACACCCTTCTCAAGAAGGAGACTGACGACTTCACAGACGTTGAAGAGAAGGGCCCCGACATCATACCAGATACTCCGCTCTGCCAAGTTACATATAAATGTACGTATTTAGGTGCAGTGTCGGAATAGCCCGTTTCATTCTAGGCACCATTGCCTAGTGGGGCAACTGCACCGGGCAACATAGGTTTATTGTAAGATTTGTTGTAATGGTTGTAGATTATTGTCCCCAAAATCTTTTCCGTCAGCTTGCTGCGACCCAAGATCACAGCATAAACTCTGATAATTTTATCGGTTACCTGCTTGTTCAGTTAATAATTGTTCGAGAAATTGACCAGTAAGAAAAAAAATTGAAGTCACTGTCTTGTTACTGTTATTTACCACCAATTATTTTATGCCGGGAATCACCAAGGCTCTAATGACGTATTTACGTCACGGATATGAATTTGTAAAATAGATCTTTAAAAACTGCGAATAACTAAAAGAAAAAAATTTGCGCACTTTGCACTGTAAGGAAACCTTGAGTAGTATGCAAAGCAACCATGGGTCGACTTAAAGTACGTAAAAATGTGTTCCTTACTCATCACCGTAGACATTCGTGGTTGCGCACAGGGCCGCTTTGCGAGCCCTCGCGTCCGCTGCACTCATGCTCATGTCTTCATTCATACTACTACGATTGGTGTGTGTGAGAGGGCGATGTAAGCCCGTTTATTATACAGCACAGCCCAGCGCTGCCAGCAGTTTCCACTCATAAAAGAGCACACTCCGGAGTGGAGCGAGCACTATACCACAGAGCCATCTAGTGGGCGCTCCGAATACTACCGTGGTTACGACTACGCACAAGGAACAAGCCGTGACTATAAGCTGCTTCGCATCTAAATCTTTCGTCGGCGGTAGTCGAAGCTAGAACCTTTCACTCTGCAGCGCGCGGCGCGACATGACACGGCCACAGAGCCTAAGTTCTTCAGCTCACTATCGGCGAGCTATTTTTGTGTACCATTTATTATTAGCGCTACCCGAAGCTAGATGGCACTTAGGCATGTTCTTTTTAACACTATCGTGATGGCGTGAAAAGTGAGAAGGGCTCGGAAGGAGTGCTTTAGTGGCCGTCGTTCTGCGTGCTACGATGCGCACGCACCTCTAAAGGGCGTGGGGGCTCGTGCGCACGCGCTTACTTTGCGATGCGTGCGGCTTATACGTTTTGTGCTTGCGCCGCATGCTTGCGCTGAAGTCAGAGAGCCCGAATTAAGGCTAACTCGGTAACTGTAGTGGCCTCGTTACCGAGAAGAGCGCGCTGCTCACACACAAAGAATTAACAGCTCTAGCAGTTCCTTGCGCTCATCCTGTGTGTACCTGTGCGTTCGTTTGTTCAGCTTTTTTGTGTGTGTTTGAGCTGAACACTTCAAGTGTCAAGCTGTGACAGTTGTTCGCAATCGTCCCGTGTATGTTCTTTTTGTGCGTTCTTTCTGCTTATGCACGAGCTGCAAAATTCGAGCTGCTTGCCTTCATTTACGTCATTCAACTTTGCCACTATAGCATTCATAGCTTTGCCTTTGTGGCAAAATGGTGCACAATAAACGTTGAACTACATCTGTGACGGTCAATGTTTCTTCAGCGCTGCACAGATTATCATGAAATATAGATCAGCCGTGCATTTTTTACTTCGCTTTCTTAATTTCTGAAAGAATATCCACATGTCTGCATTTTATGTATTAGCGTCTTCAATCTTGAGTGGCCACTTCTAGCCTTCATTGAATTTGACACAACCAAAATCAAGAAAAAGAGATGCCCCAAGCTGACCAGAAATATTATTTAGAAATATCTGTGTGTTTTTCAGTGCATTACAATTTAAGACATTTTATAATAAACGCTGTTACGGCTAAAAATTTGAGATCAATAGAGGTTTCATTATTGCGTAATTTACAATATTAAAATGCATATCTAGCGGATACATCGAATAATGCTGTAAGCAACAACGTCAGTCTTGTGAGTGTTTGTCTGTGACAAAGATAACATACGAAGTAACACATGCGGCAGCCAAAGTGCTATTTTTATTATTTAGGTGTTAAATGGAGTTCTAAAATATTCGGCGCAAAAACAACGTTCCTGTTTATTCCTAAAATCCAGCATGCATTGTAGTACAGCATTCCGTGTAATAAAAAAAATGACAGGCCCGCGCGTTAGGCGCAGCACAGTCACAGCAAAGGCTAAAAGAGCGGCCTTTCAGAGCCTTTTCAAGACACTCATTGGGTAACTACTGCAAGCATGCTTCCTTGATACTCACTAGGGCAATATTAATAAACTGTGTCCATGCAGTGGCTGACGACGACTAGAAATTATGGCTGAAGTAGGTATGCGCCACAGATAATAGGGGGACAAAAAGAAGCTTTTGTGACGGTTTAAAGCATTGGATGGCCCACTCGTTGCGCTATTCGCATTGTGCGACGACTTGCTGTTTTTTCGCTCTTCTAAAACTCTTTGTAAGTCATATTAACGTGATTGAGTTCCAGACATCAAGCCTGCCTAAGACAAGTTTGACAACAAATAACAAGCACCGGTGTAACTCAGTGGTAGAATATTGGGCTAGCATGCAGCGGATCCGGGTTCAAGCCCCACTATGTCATTGGTGCAAGGTTTGTTTTTTATTTTCGCGCGATGTGGTTAGGGACCCCAGCTGCGGCGGCGGCGGCGGACAACAGCGACTGCGCGTGATCCGAAAAGTGATCTCATCACAGTTTCGGCTGTAAATGTCGGCTTGATCATACCCACGTCTCATATGTTCTTTTGCTTTTCTGTTTTAGCTTATGGTTGCGATCAAGATGAAAAAGCAGAGTATGCAAAGGAGCCTCTAACAAACTACTGCACTCTTCCTGCATCCACAAGGAAGGCTGGCGCAGCCGAATTTCCATGGAGAAGCCACTGTACCAATAACGTAAGCTTTTCTGCAATGCACTCAAGCACGCACATTTCAAATCCTTTTGCGACAAAACTTCAGCGGATACTACTTGACGGACGCACGTGTATTACGTAAGGCAAGGCTTTGCTTTCTGATTGGCATGCGGAGTGTGTATATACACTCGTACTAGGGCCGGTTACATCGGCCTCATCGGTGGCGGTTGTTATCTCGGTGAAGGCAGTTGCACCGCTTAGAGGTTGTGCAGCGAAGTAGTTTACCACGAACGGTAACCAGTGCTGAAAGCGCAAATTTTAACAGAGTGCAACGAACCTCTGGCGATTTGTTGTTCGCAGGAGGATCGAGCGTTGGGAGCTTCGGGTGTCGAACTGGCTTTTCCAATAACAGCACGCCGACTGGGTCCCGTCGGGTCCACCGCGAGCTTGCCTCGGCCACAGCGCTTCTACCTGGACCAGGTGTCACCGGACGGCAATGGCACGGGTCCCGTGGATTTCCCTCGCAGCGGCGTGCTCAGACCACTGGCGTCAGCGCACAGGCTGCCTCGTCGCTCACGCAGCAACCTGGAGGACTTCGGTTCAGTGCTTTCCAACGACTCACTCGAGAGCACAGTCTGAAGTGTAGCTGCGGATGTTTCACAGTGTTCTTGGCCTGGATCGCCGAAGGCTTTGATTGAACAGGGTACGAGGATTCTTTTCAATTTTGTGGGTGTTTTTTTAACCTTCCTGTCTGTAAGAAAACAAAAAGAAAGTTTTAATGTTGTAGTGTGGTGATAAGCACTATGAAGCACATGTCAATAAAAAACTTCGGGAGTAAGAAAGAGAGTACGGGACACCATCAGAAACGTAGGGGGCATGAATATATACATGGCAAGATTAGTAATTTTTGCTTATAAGTGTAATAAGATGTGTACATATCAATAAGCCCGGCCCTTATTGGGCTTATTGTCAATATCAATAAGCCCGGCCATATCAATAAGCCCGCCGCTGCCGTCGCCGCTGGTGTACAAGACCGGTATGGAAAGAAAAAAAAAATCAGTAATTAAAAAAAACACCAATGACAAAATAAACTTAGGACCCGGGTCTGCTGCGTGGCAGCCCAATATTTTACCAAAGAGGCACGTCAGTGCTTAAACTCGTTTTTAAAATGGTCATAGGTAGGCATGAAGTCTGGAAAGGAATCGTGTTAATAGGAGTAATAAAACGTTTTAGAACATCAAATGAACAGTCCGGCGTCAAACAATGGGAATCGCCTGAGGAGTGGGCTGTGAAATGCTTCAATCATTAGAAAACTTCTTCTTGATCACCTATTAAGTGTAGCGCATAACCACTGCAGGCATAAATCTTCATCCTTCACAGCCATTGCATAAAAACTGCACAAAATTTTTAACAAGTGTGTAGTGGATACCATGCTTCTTCAAAAGAGTGACAAAAGGTAGCATAGCCTGCTACACAAAAATAATGATTATTTATGGCGTAGTGGGTACCCAGCAGAGTGCATGTAGCAGTGACCCGGAGAGTGTTTAGAAAAGAAAGGCTCTGAAAGGCTGCTCTTTTGGATTTCACTGTGACTGTGCTGCACGGTACGCGCATGCCTGGCGTTTATTAATACTTCGTTTACAGCTTCTAACATTTTTATTCTCTTTTTTATGCTCTTCCTTCCACGTATATATCTCTCCCCTTGCAGAGTATAGCGTGGGAATGACTTCTGTACGCTGGCTACATGCTCTGCATTTCCGTAAATATACTGTTTCATGTGCAAATGGTAATGCAGGACACAATACAAAAGTACCTTGCCTAGTATTAGTCTCTATTTCGACGATTTCGGATAATTATATAGTTTTGGGTTCATTAAGTAATACGGCTTGGTGGCGCTAGCCACCACCCGATCTAAAGGGTACAGCCATATCCATCCATCCATCCATCGTGTCCGTGTTTTCAATGGATATCCATGGAGGAAGGAAAGTTGTGTTTTCACACAGAACACCTATACATTTCCACGTGTGTACTCGGGCTGGGATGTTGCGTACAGAAAGTTTTCGACTGCATTTTTAGCGGAAATGGAATATTAGCAACATGCTGGGAAGTTTACGCACGTGGAGCTAATATTACAAATTATTCCAGCGAGTACATCTTACGTTACTGATTCGCATCACAATATTAGGTCACTCTAACAATACTGTGGGACTCCTTCCTTTCTCTATATATACCTTTTAATCCTATCCTTTTAATGCCTCCTCACCCCTATCCCCTGTGAGTTACTGTTGAGGTGTCGCACGCTGGTGCAGACAGTTACGGGGCTCACTTTTCTTTTCCCTTTAAAAACCACATAAGACATGGAAACACAAGGCCCGTTCGATTTAACTGCACTGCCTGAAATAGTGCACGTGGTGCCACACTCGACAGTTCGTTTTGGTAGGGCAAGTTGGCACCCTCTCAATTGAGCCATCCCTTTGAAATAAGTTCAGGCATCGTGCACGGCCAGTTCAGACAAATCCCTGCACCAAGTTTGGAGGTAGTGCAACTCGAGTACAAGCAGTGACGCTGTTGCAGCCAAGGTAGCAGGCGAATTATACGTAAACGTGATCCAAGCGTATACGCGCAAAGCGCAGCTCAGTAAAAGGGAAAGCTGGAAGAACGCCATTTCTAATGCCCGTTGTAAACTCTCTTGGAGCCACTATATACAAGTACACTTGCGAGGAACCCACTAAGCCATAAATCATAACTCTTGGGAAGGTGGGAATTACCCATTAAGAATTATTTGTAATTTTGCGGAGAAGCGAGGTACCTGCTACAGATCTTCAAGGCATTAAGTGCACTCTGTTGATGCGGTAGCTGATGATGATGGAGAAGACTAGCTGAGCCCTGTGTAATTGGTTGGAAGCATTCAACGATCCGATCGTTACGCACTTCGCATTGTGTGACGCTTGGTTGTTATTTTACTATTCAACCGTGCTACATTGCACATGTTGAGTGGCCCCGCAGGGGCGTCTGCGTAAGCAAGCGTTTGGTGTGTAGCGACACCACGGACCGTCGAGCTAACGGGGGGTGGGGGGGGGGAAGGGGTTCAATTCCCTCCCACGCCTAGCCGTGCGTGGCTTTGCCGTGACCGGGGAAAAGGGGATCCGGGGGGTTGAGCCCACGCTGGGTGATTGGACCTCTAAGGCCCCCCGGCAGAGGCAACACACCCCTTTGGTCCTGGCTTCACGTAGACGGCGCCCCTGAAATGACCCACCCAGGGGAAATCGGCAGCCGCCTTTTCCTATCTCTCCCTCCCTACATCTTCGTCTTTATTGCTCACTTCTTACCTGTCCTGTCGTCTTCTCTTTTCCGTTTACTTCCAAATTTCTTGGCGGCTAGGGTTAACCCTGGGAAACTGACTTCCCTTGGTCAGGACCACTGAGTTATAGTAGCAATGTATGGCTAACGTGTGTATACGTTCCCCTAGTTGGACTCCATGGTGGGGGGCCAGCATAGCTACCGAATGGACATGCTTTTCTATGGAAAAAAGTACCCCCCCTCCTTTCCACAATAATCGGTCCCGTAAAAGGGGTCTCACCGAAGCAAATAGAAACTTTCTGACTAAAGAGAGTAATTACACGAAATTCCTTATTGTAACGTCATTGACTGAAACTAAGATTCAGGACATATCACCATTCCCGATTGCAAAAGCAATCAAAGAATGCATTGTAAGCAATTACAGTGCAAAAAAAAATGAATTCAGGAGATCTCCTCATAGAAGTGAAAAACAAAGAACAAAGTGACAAAATTAGACACCTTGGAAAAATCAGACAACATGAAGTCCATGTAACAGCTCACCGATCTTTCAATTACACGCGAGGTGTAATATCGGACAATGAACTGCTCAAGTGCACTGATGCAGAAATTGAGGATGCTTTAGCGGATCAAGGTGTACTTGCCGCACGAGCAATCATCATTCGTAGAGATAAGAAAGAAACCCGCACAAGGAATGTAATACTAACATTATCAAGCACGACGCTTCCTTCTGCAGTTAAGGTAGCGTACCTTTACCTACGTGTGAGGCCCTACATACCGAATCCTCGCAGGTGCTTGCGGTGCCAGAAGTTTGGGCACGGGTCTCATTCATGTCGTGGTAGTGCAATCTGCATGAAATGCGGCCAGAATGAACATGATGATGGCGAGTGCACCAACCCTTTGAATTGTATGAACTGCAAGGGGCCCCATGCAGCGTACTCACGCTCCTGCCCAGAATGGCAAAAAGAAAAAGACATACTTACACTGGAAACCAATGAAAACATACCGTATCCAGAAGCGCGCAAGCGATTGGTTCTTGCCCAAAAGGGCACTTACGCTGAAGCGGTGCGAAGGGGGAAGGCACCGCCAACGGTCTCTGTAGGCACACAGGTCGAACTCCAGGACCTAGTGGCCACGGTCCGTCGCCCAGACAAGAGCGAAAAAAAAAGACACCAAGTGCCTTCTTTCAGGGAGGCCCCAAAACCTCGACCAGTGTTGGTGTTAGCCAACCTAATGTCGAGGCAAAAGAGGTATCAACAACGGTGCCGAGTAGCCTGCCTCACTTGAGGAGGCCAGCATCCTCGCCGGGCACCAACACTGTTGAGCACCCTGGTGGTGCTGAATCCATGGACGTGAGTCTATCGGACACTGAAAGCCTGACAGACCCTGCTCTAACTAGCAGGGCGATCAGGCAGCCCATCATTCTTCCCTGCCAAAGAGAGAAAGGGAGCCGAAACACATTTTCGGCCCCACAAAAAAAGAAGTGACAAAGCACACGGATAGTGTCGCTTTTTAGCTTATGCACAAGTAACTCAAAATACTAAGTTTTATACACATCATTTCACGTAATGGCATACATCATCCATTGGAACTGCAGAGGCATGACACGAAACTTAAGCGACATTAAGGACATATTTACAAGCTTCTCTCCTGTGGCGTTATGCTTGCAGGAGACGAATCTGGGACCAAAAAAAAAATTGCCCGCAGCTTCCCTCGGGGGAACACTGAGGAGGATGCGGACCATATAACTGGTTAACGGGGTGTTAAAGTGCGACTTACTTGGGTCGATGGCTAAGTTGGTTAACGTGGTTGTGAAATGGGGTGTTAAATTGCGACTTACTTGGGTCGATGGCTAAATTGGTTAACGTGGTTGTAGGAGGGGGTGTTAAATGAGTGAACACGTACACACGTATGCGAAAGGGCGGCGCTGGTCGAAGGGACGTCGATCATTGTGTTTGTGGATTCGTTGGAATTCATTTCACCGCGACCTTGGACGTCGACGCGCCGTACAAACCAACCGACGAGCGGCAACTGAGCGAGCGAGCGCCGACCTTGAGTATATAAATAGCACGACACGACGGCTCATGCACTGTCAGCTGTTGAATGTTCTCGAAGCGCGACGCCACATGCGCGTCCACTGGAGAATCAGGAGAATTGTAGATGTCGAACGCGGTGTGTAGAGGAGGAAGGGTGCACAGATGGTGGAGGAGTGAAGCGCGCGCGGTGTGTAGAGGAGGAAGGGATGCACAGATGGTGGAAGAGTGGGCGACGGCGCGACGGCGCATGCGCGCGCGTCAGCTGTCGAATGTTCGAGAAGCGGTGCGGACGGCGCACTACAAGGCGCGAGTATAAGATGCTCCGCATCTAAAAACACCAAAATACTAAAAGGTTACACTGTTATACGTCGCGACCGCTCGCAAAGCAACCGGCTGTCGGGCGGCGTCGCCATTGTTGTCCAAAGTGGTATTGCGGTAAGAGAAGTTATAGGTAACAGTTTCATTGAAACGGCTGCAGTCACCATTTTATCACATAAAACTATCACTATTTGTTCCATGTACATTCCACCTCATACACATTTTACTGTAAAAGATCTAGAATTGATTGCATAACAGCTACCTAAACCTTTTTTAATGGCAGGAGATTTCAATGCGCACAACATACTATGGACAGACAGTAGAGGGCAGGTAACTGAAGAATTTATTCTTACTAACAATGTGTGTCTTTTAAACACTGGATCACCAACATATTGCTCTACAGGCAATGGAACCATAAGTTGCTTGGATTTGGCACTGTGCTCTAGCTCACTGTTTGCTGATTTTACATGGGAAACAATAAACAATCCTTACGGTAGTGACCATCTACCGTCGATTGTAAAACTCATATCACCACATGTTGAGTGGATCCTTTCGAACGAAAAAAAAGGGAGCGGGGGAGAAGGAGGAGGGGTCTTTTTGCGACGGAGTTCAAGCGCCCACATAATAATGGACTTAATAGTAGTAGAATAGTGGGCTGCGATGGAGAAGTCCAAGGCTCAAATCCCGTTCCATACTGGATACGTGATAGTGGTTACGGACAGCGGCTGACAACTTCGGCGCCAAAAGTGCCATGACGGTCTCATAACAGCTTTCGCTGTAAAACCGTGTATAGAAGCCCCGGCTCATGCAGGAGATACAAGGTAATGATCAATCTTATAAATGACGTAATACTAATGGTGCAAACAAACCATTTTATGAATGTGTCTGAGTTTCACCATGTGCGATGTTAATGCTGTCACTGAAGCAGAAGGGAGATGAAAGGCAAGGTCGCCTTTACAAGATGGGCGGCACATTACCGAACGCCAGGCTAATGTACACCTATTCCATCAAGAGAACTGTTGTCTGCTAAACAACACAATCATTCGAACCCAGTATGTCCAGCAGTGGAGGCTGATGCTGAGCCCCTCCGTCACCACCAGTCACCACTGTGGTTGGAGGGTGTACAGGCACGCAGCCAATCCATTCCCCCTCATGCACCACGTAAGTCTACATAGCCACCTCTATCTACCTTCTGGAACACTACTGCAATTCGCCTTCCTAGCGCATTACGCCGTATATACTTGGATACGATGCGTTAGAAAGGCGATACGGTCGGTGCCCCGGCCACTTATCACATTCAGACAAACGGGATAATTCATAGGAAATGAAGGAGACTGCAAGCTTCACAGGTCATGAGCATAGCTGAACAGTAAAATAGAAACCTCGACAATGGCGTGTGGACAGCCTGCATGATAACGCATGTCTTCGGAGTGTCTGCCATCAATTCTGCCACTCATCTGCATATCTGATAATTTGAAGGTCAAATAAAATATTCCATCAGGCGCGCCGGCAGAAAAACAAAACAATAAAATCTGTATTGTGGGAGACGATATGACCTTTTCTTGTCACTCAAGTATCGCTCAGGCCGTAAATAAACAATGCAAGAGAGGCTATACGTATGACTGAAAACGCGATGATTGCGAGTTTAGCTAATAATATAGCCCGGATTGTGCTCCAAAAGATTATCCTCGAAGATTAATTACTAAGGATGCATGTAATGTGTATCCTGCGCAAGCGTTTCCTCATAAATATTAATTACGATAATAATTATAATTATCGCTTTGATTGAAGTGTTACGCTAACTTGTGTTTTAAAAACATGTGTCAGCGTCACACATTTGACTTCTTTCTTCCAGTCCGAAACTTGTCGAAGGGTCGTATAGGCAATTCAGAGAATTGGGAGCCGTGAAATAACGTGTTAAGCCATAATCCTGAGCAGGAACTATGTTCTTTTACTGAGGGAGAGGCAGGTTAAGGGGTGGTGGCAGGGAGTTAGGGAACATCTGCCTTGTGTTGTTTCTGACTATGAACTGTTTTTTTGAGAGAGGCCTTGAGAGGCAAAAATATAGGGGTAATTCTCCCCTCGCTATCTTGGTGGCGCCACTGCCGGAGTCACACCCGAGCAGATTTCTAAATAGAAATTATTTCAAATTATTGGTGTTACACCATGGTGGAACAATGGAAATGGTGCGAGGCTGCTGCCCGAAGTTCACGGGTTTGATCCCGGCCGCAGAGAAAACATTTCGGTGAAGGCGAAACACGCGAGGCCCCCGTACTTTAGATTTAGGTGCACGTTTAAGAAAATCAAGCACAAAAAGTTTGCAAGGACCTCCACATGTGGCGTTCCTCATAATCATATGGTGGTATGGTACGTAAAACTACTACTACTACTACTACTACTACTACTACTACTACTACTGCTGCTACTACTACAGATCATAGACAAAGTGGAAACTCCCATTATGTGTAGCCACCATCATCTGACACCCACAGATATCGTGTAAAAGCGTCTGCGTCAGTGATTTACATAAGTGCCGAACGAAACAGTATCAACGTGACATTTAGAAACGCACGCCCATGACCTGTGAACCGATACGGGCGATTGACAAGCAATGTGCGCACATAGTAACCTCAGTTGACCGCACGCAGACCACTCACTTGCCCAACTGATAATGTTCATTCCAGTCGCGAGTAGTATGATAAATGAAAATGTGTAACCGCTACTGTTTCTCGGGCACTCGGGCGATAAGAGATCGCGTATGGCTGACGCGGACTGGTCTATTGTCTTCGATGTGGGCGTCTTTCTGGAACTATCGGGTCGACGCTACTTATAAAATTGCATGTGGATCCCCATTGAACCACTGCCACCGGTCCTTTCAGTCACAATGGCCCGTCACTGCTCCCTTCTCGCTTTTTGCCTCGTCGCTGTGGTGGCTCCAGTCGTCCGCGGTGACCTCACCCAAGTACAAGTCGAGCAATGCTCATGTAAGGACGTCTCCATTGCTATTTCGCTTACATTTGCGCACAGGTCAAATCTTTCTCACTGACATTGCTGTTTACTTGCCCTTTATCGCGAGTACAGGCACTGTTAGAGAACTTGGTAGAGGGTTGGCTGTTTCGGTGTAAATATAGTGAGCGGAAATTCATTAAGATGAACGGTAACACTGGTGTCATCCGCCACGGTGGTCGACAGTTGACCCGAAGGTCGCAGGATCGATACCGACCGCATTTCGACAGAAGCGAAATGCTCGAAGTTCAGCGACACCAAATTTCAAACGTGGGACGTGGCGTTCATTCGATTGCTTGATACGCACGAGTTTCTAAGCGAGGTATGAATCGCGTACGTGGCGTATGTTAATCTATTTCGATCGTCGATGGCTCATCGGTGCGTTACCGGTCATGAGACATCGACGGTATTTGTACGTGTTCAGCTGGTTCAGCAAACTCCAAGGCCACTAATGTGCATGTGGTACCATCTGGTGGCGGCGGCTTCACCAAACGATTGGGCGCTCGTGTGCGCGCATTGAGGAAACTCAGTGATACTACAGTGTACTACAATATACACTGTAGTGACATCGTGACGCCTGGCGAGGGCATGAACAACAGACCAACTATTCATTTATTCATACTTACTTGGTTTGTTTCACTTGCTTCGAGCAGCGCGTTCGTGTGAATCCAGCGTTTTGCTTGTGCCGCTTTGGTTCATTTGTCGCGGAGTCGTGATTGCGAATGTGATAATTTGAAGCCACAGTCATCGGGAGCAAGTAACACGCACGCAGCGTTCATGTCTCCTACTAACCAGCGTGTCCCGGGCGCGCGTCTCCAGCTGCCTCGTCGCTGCATGGTCTAGCGTCGATTTCAAAATCGCCATTCGGAAGAGGATGGAACCAAGATTATTTGGAATGCCACGGATAACCGCGATTCCATATTATTCGGTGTTTTCATCGTCATTTGCGAATGAACGGTGGTGACCATGCGGCGACGACAGCGGGGGGGGGGGGGGGGGGCGAAGCCACGTACACGCTAAGCAGACGAAATGTCAACTGAGCGGAACGTCACCATTTCGTGGGGCCACGTGATAAGGTGGGGCGGGACCGTGGGGAGTGACCGCTTGGCAGTGCTGGCAGCGCTGAAGTTGGCGGGCTTTGCAGCCGTTTTGAATTGGGTTTAACACTGGTCATACTAATCAATATTACATATAATTGTTCGCCCCTCTGTTGCATTATTAGTACCGGCTTGTTAGAGTGTCGATAACTCGACATGCGTAAAGTTGGTGTCACTGCTCTTCTAAAAACCTTGCTGACCCGCAGGTCGCAAGTTCGAATCTCGGCTTCGGCGGCTGCATTCCCGATGGAGGCGGAAATGCTTTAGGCCCGTGTGCTCAGATTTGGGTGCACGTTAAAGAACCCCAGGTGGTCTACATTTCCGGAGCCCTCCACTACGGCACCTCTCATAATCATATGGTAGTTTTGGGACGTTAAACCCCACATATCAATCAATCAATCTTTTAAAGACCACCAGACAGCCAAAATTTCTGGACTACTCCACTATACGGCGACTTTCGTAATCATATCACAGTTTCAGGACGCGACAGCCCTGCAATTATGATTATTTATATGTAACACTGGTGTCAAACGGTTACTTTTCATTGCAATCGGCCCCGATACCTATCAAACTTCTTTATCGTGATCGGCTTCTTTACGCAAACTGTAGAGGGGAGCCTGTCACTCTGGAGAAATTCGATCGGGCTTAATCGCGGTCAGCAATGCTCCGTGTTACACCGTTATAAGACAGACAAGATGAGATACTTCAATGTCGCCTCGAACACATCTTTTTGTTGAATTTCGCGCTTTGAATTGCGCTTTCAGCCTTGCACCATCTGAGGCTACATACACTGTATGGGCTTCCCTTGCCAAGATTTCAGCGACATTAATTCCAATTTTGCAGGCGCATTGAGTTTTGTAGTAGAAAATACTAGAGCGTAGCAAATAAGGTGTTGCGACTATTGATGTAAAAAACAAAAGGGTACATAGTTCAGGTTGTGATTTAATAAGTGTGAATGCATTGACTCTGGTTCCGTATTTCCCTATGCACAAAGTGTTTCCTATCACTATCTTCAAGGAATACTAGCTGAAGTTTTACGTCCCTAAACCACAATATGATTATGGGAGGCGCCGTAGTAGGGGTTTTCGGAAATCTTGACCATCTGGTGTTTTGTAACGTGCACTGATACCTCACAGAACAGGGACCTCTATAATATCGCTTTGATCAAAACGACCACCACTGCATGGATCAAACCTGACACGTTCGGTTCAGCATTCGAGCACCCTAACCGCTACACTACCTCGGTAGACTGCGGTTCAGGAATGTCGGGCAAAAAGAAAACGATAGAGAGAAGAATAGAGAAAGTCTTGATATGGTAATCGCGTTGTACTCTTCTTGCCCTCTACTAGACGTTTTGTACAGCTGTCTGTGGTCACACAAAGAGGATGGTCGCAGAAATGACACCAACGTATTTTTTTCTACGCAGCTGGATCCACGAGCAACGTGGACGCTGTTCGCATTAGCCACTGTGCCACGCTGGCCATGCACAGTAACGCTGGAGGACAAGCCAAGGTTGAGATCGACTTCCGCGCAGGTAAGGAAGACACACATCAAAGGACTCGTAACAAGCTCTGAAAGTATAAAGGCTGAGCGCGTTACTATTTCCTGGAATTTCCCGTCTCTTGGAACGATTCGTGACGCCGGCAGTCTGTTCACGTGACGTCATGAGGAACAATGTTTTGATTGGTACACACACGAGGGATATTCGTCGTTAATCATGCCCTGCACGCTGCTTTCCCATGCCCTTTATGCCTCGTCTCACATGACTATGGCGCACTATCATTGGATTTCACTTCGTATTGCGCGTTTTTGACAGCGCAAGTAAAGCTAACGGCATGTAGCTGGAAAGCGTGAAATCTCGATAGGCTCAGCTCTTAGTGGCCGATACTGTCCCCGTGTTTATGAAATAAGAGAACTTCTCTCTATAGTCTTTAAAACGCAGACTGGTGTACGCACACAGGGCTTGTTCCCATTGCAACAGCAGCTGTGCATTTTTTGGTCCGACGTTGACCTTGAATCACGTTGACTGAAGTAACTGCGCCTCGACGTATTGATCCTGAAGAGATGGGAGACCGTATTATTAAAGTGCTCTGTAAGCCAATGTTATCAAGGTTCGATTCACGGCACAGCGTGACATGTCTATCGCCTGGAACTATAACTCGCTAAGACCGACCGCTCTGGTGAGAATCGCGACAAAAAACTTGAATATGTAGTATTTGACTTGTGGGTGCCAAGGTGTCAGGTTCCCGAATTAAATTGTGTAGTACAAGTATGCCACTATCTACATTCGAGCACAGTGTGCGTAGCTATATTTAGTCCATTCATTCGTTTCTTGTTTTATAATATTAAAATAATGTGAGTAGCATTCTTTATACCAAAGACTTCTTTTTTACTAGTTAGTATACCGATAATTGTGGCAATTTGGTAAAGCGTAGTTTGACAAAACGACAGGAAACTTATTTATGCGTATTCGGAGGTGAACTTATCGTACGAAAAGAATTTTCGCATGCTATGTTTATTGTATAGAGAATTATATTGCTGTGCATGGTCTGTTAAAACATGTGCTATATATATAACTTGCATAGTAGTGGTAGTGTACAATCAAATGCAAATAAACTACTATGTTGAAAACTGCGTGCTATCACAGACATTATTTCACTCTAATTTAGTTCATATAAGTTGACGTGTTTTGAACTCTTTTTCTCTAATATTCTTTGTTCGGTGCTTGCTAGACCCAATGAATTAAAGATCTGCTGTGTGCTGTGTTCTGTTTTTTAATACAAACTTCTTGTTATTTATTGTGACGCTTGAGTAAGGGGGGGATACTACTGGGCATCATACACTATTAATAATAACAACAAAAAAAGAGGCCGTTTTTGTAGAAGACAAAGCAGGTTTTAGGAACCTTTCAATGAACTTGTTCTTCGTTCATTTTGTTTTACTCGACGTTCAGTGTGCATTATTATTTGTTGAAAAGAGTATAGGGGTATAATACTAATTACTTTATGCCATAGTTCTCTTCAGTACTTACTTGAAAGTTTATTTCTTTTTAAAGTTGTGGTTTGCATTGATCTGCGTCCATGAAAGTGGTACCAGGGGTGGTTGACGGCTTTTACATACGTCCACCGAATGCAAATAAACTGATATAACAGCGAACCGAACACGGCGTTGTGAACGTGTCTTCTGGTTGCTTCCAGCTCACGACTCCAGACTCGTGCGCGTGCGTGTGCTCGGTGCTATTGGCGACATCGCGCCTCAGCCGTTCCGGCTTTCAAGACCGATGCTTGCAACTTCAGTGGGCGTCAGCTGCCCACTGAGGCAGGGCGACAAGTACACCGCCAAGTTTGAGCTCGCCATGTCCCCGACCTTCCACCGGTAAGCAGCTTTCTGTGTCTTCGCACTATTTCCCATTGGTCCTTACAGACCTACACCATGTTAGTAAACAGTGTAGGTGCCGTCGACACACCGAGGCGCTTATAGCGACGTCGTGGCGCGTAGGCTTCCGCCCGCCCAAGGCTTGCCACTGCCGTATAGGATCACGTGACAACTGGCACAGCAGCTGCAAAGCTGCCTCCGAGCACAGCGCGAACGCGGGGAGGCTCCGTTTCAGTTTGTCCCTGCGTTCACGGTGTGCTCAAAGATGGCTGGGTGGAGCCTACGTGCCACGACGTTGATACGAGTGCTTCACTGTGTCGATGCACCTACCTTTGTTTACCAACAAGGAAAAGGTCCATACCACCCGAAACTTTACGTAAATACAGGTGACACTTACGTTATATATATATATATTATATATATATATATAATATATATCTAATATATATATATTATATATATATATAATATCTATAATATATATATATATATATAAGCGCATGGTTCAGATCTGCTCCGCCGGGTGCCGCGACACTACCCTGTTTACAGGAAAACCGTCAGCTCTTCAGTGAGTCATTGAGTCAATCTTCATTAAGTCTGTGTTCAATGAAAATTAGGACTACGAAGGGCGATAGCAAGACCGCCGATAGCAAGCGAATGCAGGAGAAGCCAAGTAACTTCAATACTGCAAAGCAGCGTGAAGTGTTCCTGTTTTCGTCGAAAGTTGTGTTATGAAAAAATATTGGGTCTATACGCATTAATGTGTTGAAGCAGAGGTGGTGTAATCGAAATTGCACGCCTGCTTGACGCAATGTCGTTATATTAGTTTTTACTTATACGCATACATTTGGTGTGCTTAGTCCCCGTAGAAATAAGTAGGTACTGACAGATTGCTATGGATCCAGAACCGTTGTTCACAAGTTGCAAAGAAAAAAAACATCAACAAGGAAACACATTCATTAGCTCATCAAGCATTCCTTGCATTACTTGTTTTATTAATCTATGCTTTTCATTTAAGTTTGTACTCGTGTAACAGTAACAGGCTTTTAAAGGGCATTGTGCCGACAAGGGCATCAATACGATGCATATTTGCTGGGAAAACAAAACATACAGAGACACTTTTCTTGTGTATCGTTCAAGGTCGCCGGAAGGCTGTCTTCAGGGCCAAAGAGCCACCGTGAATTCTTCTGCTTCAAGGTTCCGGTGGAGCTCAAGCACTGAATTACCAATAAATATATTGTCCTACCCGGTCGCATCCTATACTATGAAGCTGTCTGGTATTTATGCTTTCCCTTAAGGCATGTGAACCACCTACAGTGTTTACAGCCAATGCGCACGACGAGGAAAGCTACAACCAAATTACTACTTTGATATACGGCATTGTGAGGAAAAACAAAAAGTAAAGAAAAGCTCTACAATAAAAAGTTTGTTCAGAAAGCTGAACAATGAAACACCACAATGAAAGTTTTTAACAGAAGAGCAATCGTTCACACGTTCCGTCGCTTTTTTTAACCCTTTATACGCCATCGCCAAAGTGGAGGGTCGTGTGCAGCGCTATATACGGGTAAGCGCTGTGAGTCTGTGCAGTACTTAATAGAACAGTGTGAATGTGGCCGCTTCTTTCATACTGAAAGCTTCGAACTTACATGTAGCATCGTCAGCGTAAAAACCTGACCGAGTGGCCGCGTTTGGAAGTGAGGGCAACATAACGACGCGGGCGATACACGACAACCCTCCGCTCTATAACCTGGCGAGGCACACTCGTTAACGACGCAGCAATTAAATTAACGAGTGCTGCAAATGAACCAACTCGGCTCACGCTGAAGCTGTAAACGTATGCTCAGTCTGAGAGCGTCGAAAGCGTAGATCATTACGTAGAATTCTCGCAAGGGGGAACACTGCCCCCCTACCTCCCTTGCCTCGTAGATGTGGCACGGTTTGCATGATATCCGAAGAGGCCGTAAGTGCGGGTAAAAGAAAAAAAAAAGAGTAAGAGCGAAAAGTGGGGAGATAACAGAATCTTCGAAAAAAAAATGCATTAGCCTCTCTCGCACCTCTGCGTCACCTGCCTCCGCTCTGACCCTCTTGAGCACGGAAAAGTCCAGACCACACGGCGCCACGTGTTCTGCGATTCCCTAAAAGGGCAATCGAAAGTGAAAGGAGAAGGGGTAGGGGCAGAAGGCTGTAACGGGAACACGGTATCGAGAATAGCGAACAAAGCGAGCAAACACTCACGCACAGGGTTGCCAGTTCGGCCGGTGTGTTATGCGAAACAATGCGGGAGTAGAGGTTTGTGGAGGGTCGCTACAATAGAGCCGGAGCGATCGGCCGTTAATTGAAAACTGCCGGTTCGAGTGCGCGTGCAGCGATTCCCATCGTGATCAATGCTTAGTAGCGTTTTGCCACACTCGCTTTGGTAATAAAAAAAAGTTATTTTAAAGAGAACGCACTGAGCCTCAGCATAGCAAAACGCCCGCTGCCACCCAAGCGGAATACCCACGGCTATTTTAGAGCTGCCAGCAGCAGCCGCGAAAGCCTGCACTTTTGAGTGCGCGCAGAAGCGGTTTCGTAGACGCCAGCGATACGTTCGTCAGTGCGTACTAATGAGGGGCACAATGTACAATTAGTGGCGCAACGTACAGCCCTGGATTAATTTAAGTGGCGGCCTTTACAGAAAGCGTAAGTGTTCGAAGAACTATTCTGGATGGTGTAACGATGCCTGTTTATTGCAGCCACGTACTCGGAAAAGAATTGCGGAGATAACGAAGCCGATATAAGATAAAAGAACATTCGTACTGCAGCTTTGTTATCGTTGGTAATGCAGCTCGCAGAGCCGGTGAGCCTCCTGTGTTGGCCCCATTTCGTGCGTGCACGTGTTAATTATACAGTTTGACCAATGAAATAGGCTGCGTGACCGCTAAATGAATACAGGGCTCGTATTGTTTTGCTACATAAACAAACAAAACACAACAATGTCCCTCACGAATGCGCGCAAATTAAATCAGCATTGGTACCTTCATTTGAGTGTCCTGGTTCGTTAATATAATTTTTACGATATAAATACTATGAGACCCCTATTGGCAGTTCCGTCTGAGTGACTGTAAAGGACCTCATGCACACTTTTCAAGGACGGGGAAGAGTGGGGATCATATGGAAAGAACGAAATTATCCAGTACTCATGGCTACTCCGTTCTGGACAGAGGGGTAAATATCAATAAAGAAAATATGAGCAGGTATAGAAAGAAATACCAAACGATGCAAAAAGAAAACAAGTACTTTTGAAAGAAAATATTCTATACAGCTGCACTTATCAAACTTCGGACCACTTTCTCCGCAAATGTATTTAGAATATGCATGATTTCACTGCCATTCATTTATGAAAAATTCAAGAAGGGGTGACCTTATGATAATAGTGTGATTAACGGCTATGGTAGGAAATTTTTTTTTTTTTTGCAGGAAACAGACCGAGAATATCAAGCGAAAAGGTGAACAATAAATCGACTTTCCTGATAGGCTCCTCGGAAAGGACACTTGAACGAAATGGCGCATGTGGACGCTCGTAATATGCTTAACTGCGTATCGTCGTTACTTTAGTTTCGCGAAGAAAGCTTCTATTGACAGGCTTTATGATTTGAAAGACAACCAATGCACAAAACTTCAGCGGCGTCGCTGTCTCCACACGAGGAGAATGTATTTCTTTCCTCCAACCCCTAGCTGCTCCAGGGAAACCAAAACTAGAGCCACTTTGGCCATTAAAAAAAAGAAAAAAATTGGTCGGGACATGGCACATTTCAGAAAGGTCTGTTTTTTTTTGTAACGCAGCATTCGGAAGAAACATTTGGAGAGGTAATAAAAGAAGAAACAGCGACACAGTTGATGTTCCCGTTTATTTCTTCCAGCCCGTTCTAAGCTAGGTATCTTGCTATACTTCGCAAAGTCTTCCCCTGATGGAAATTTCACTATTTGGTGATATGCTACGCGGCACACACACCACACACACACCACACACACACACACACACCACCCACACACACACACCACACACACACACACACACACACACACACACACACCACACACACACACACACACACACACACACACACACACCACACACACAACACACACACACACACCACACACACACACACACACACACACGCACTCACACACACGCGACAAACACCATACACCCCCCCCCCCCTACACACACGCACGCACACATGTGAACTCGCGTGTTTTACGCCGAAAATCTGTTTTGCCATTCTCGCTCTCCCCCAATCCCCCAGCTTAATCGCGAAAACATTTCTGAAACTCTTGGTCGTTCAGCTTGAAGCTAAATTTTATTAAAGGTCATTACGAGCATCACTTTTCTCGTACATTTTGTACGTCGACGCTACTTGTGACGATGAGTATACATCTTATGCAGTCTGCCGGTGTCTCATCCGTAATAGGAACCCGATCACACCTGCTAACCCTGACACTAACTCGAAGACATTCATATTCCCAATGCAAGCGTATTCGTACATCTACATGCGCCCCACCTATCGGCCAACCAAACCACAGGAGATGTGGGAGCGCATACAAATGTCTTGGTTATGCGTGTACCATCCTTTCTCGGGATATCGATCCTAGTCTAACACTCATGATGCCAGGCAAGGTAAAAATGAAATTCTTTGGCCAAGAATGAAAAGATCTGTGGTGGGGGCGACAAACGCTCCTTACATTGTTTTGCACTTAGCATTCTATGTTGCTAGGGAGACCTTGGTTTTCACCGATCGCCCCCCCCCCCCCCCCGCAAAATGCCAAGAGCGGGAACGCTTTCAAGCGTGCTTGCGAAGGCAATGTTCTATGTTCTATGTTGCCCTCCACCGTGGTCTAGTGGCTAAGGCACTCGGCTGCTAACCCAGGCCGCGGGATCGAATCCTGGCTGCGTGTGCTGCATTTTTGGTGAAGGTGAAAGTACTGTAGGCCCATGTGTTCAGATTTCGGTGCACGTTAAAAAACCCCAGGTGCTCGAAATATCCGGCCCCCTCCTCCCCCCCCCCCCCCCCCACTACGGCGTCTCTCATAATTATATGGTAGTTTTGGGACGTTAAACCCCGCATATCAAATCAATTCATGTTCCGTGTCGATCGCCTGGCTATGCCTGTGCGAGTATTTGGTTTTCCCCGCGCAAATGGCATTCATGCTCCACAAAGTGCTGGGTGCGGTGCGCTCATCGTGTCTAAGTGGGACTTACACTGCAACAAATGAGTGAAACTATACATATCTGTGATGAACAGACAGGCATCGAACAGCAAAAGACGTGCGTGTATTCGAAGCGCATTAACTTGTAAAACAGGGGGGGGCGGGGAAGCAGGAAGCAATGTAGCAGCGCAGTGCTGCACTACATACCGCAACAAGTGCTCTCAGACTGCATCGCTTTTTTGAGTGAAACAGGTGGTTTGACACCATTCTAGTCAATTTTTGCTTTCCAAACTGGTAGTCGTCGTCAGTATTGCGAGAGCTTTACAAGCGCCACCGTGTTGTGGGTGATACGTCACAGTCCCTTTTACGTTTGCTGATGCGCGTATGACATATGACTTTGCGCTCGCCAGCGTTATAGACTTGGCAATGGGCTTGTGGCTCAAGGGTGGCGTCATTAACGCCTATGCACTATGCGTGCAATCGAATCAGAGTCCAGAAAAGCAAGCAAAATTATGCTTCTAATGTAACAGCGTAATTTTGGACTGACCTCGTTCATTAGTTCCTATGCTGAACTCAGATTAGCTTTATTGTTTAAAATAAATGTCTTTTTGGAGAGGTTTGTAAAAAATAAGTGACTTCGCCTATACTCATTGCTATCTCAAAGTTATCCACTATCACAAGACTACATGAATAATCCCATGAATGAACATTCCCACGCATTTAAGTTCAGTATTGCAATATAAGTGTTCACGGGTCAGGAGAGATTCACACATCGTTGATTTCGGTTCCCAGAAACGAAACGACCGCGAAGAACACAAGAGTTCACCTAAATATTCCCCCAGCATATGCTGCAGACAGTTGCAAACGGGGGCCCTATTTGCCGCACTCTAAATATAACCGACACATAAAAAAAAAATAAAACTGGGTTTGTTTAACTGCAGTCCAAAGCTTAAATAAACAAGAAAAACGGAATAATGTCAACATTCATATGAGATGGAGAGTGGAGAACCATTCATCACGTATTCTAGGCCATCGCTGATAATACATAACCTGCTGAACATAGTGTTAGAAACCAAGGCGCATTAGTGTGCCTGAAGCATGGAGGAAGGAAAGAAGAACTGGAGAGGAGGCAGGGAGGTTAACAAGGCACATGACCGGTTGGCTACCCTACGCTGGGGAAAGGGAGTATAAATAGAGAGAGAGAGGATAGAGGAGAGAAAAAGACAAGAAAATAGTCTGTACCTACATAGAGAAGGAGGAGGAGGAAGAAAGTTTAAGACTGGTTGGTGAAACACGGGAGAGGCATTTTCCCTGCAGTGGGCGTAATCAGGCCGATGATGATGATGTCGTAGACCTACAAGACACGTGAACTCTGCACTGGCTTCTGAAGGATCGCTCATTGTCTGACGCAACGTGGTCACTAACCTTCCAGCACAGACACAACCTTTCATTGAAACAAAGTACGAGTTCACTGGCGTATTTTTGGGTGAACGAGTGACGCTAAGCTACAGTAGTTATGGGTGCACATGAGTGAGTTCGCCATGGTGCTGTAGCGATTACGGTGATTGCCTGCTGACCCGAAAGTCATGGGTTCGATTCCAGCGGCGGCGGTCGCATTTTGATCGAAGTGAAATGTTAGAGGCTGACGTACTGTGCGGGGTCAGTGCACGCTAAAAAACGCTAGATGGCCAACATTTTCTGACGCTCTCAACTATGGCGGCCATCATAACCACGTCGTGGAACTGGCCCCCGAAAAGGCTCTCGTGATTTTCCAAACCATCTATGTTCCCCCCCGCAAAATGCCAAGAGCGGGAACGTTTTTAAGTGTTGCTTGCGAGGGCAATGTTTCACGTTCCATGATGCCCCGGCGCCGTGGTCTAGTAGATAAGGCACTCGGCTGCTGACCTACAGGCAGCGGGATGGAATCCTGGCTGCGTGTGCTGCATTTTCGAAGGAGGCGAAAATGCTGTAGGCCCAGTTGCTCAGATTTGGGTGCACGTTAAAAAACCCCAGGTACCCAAAATTTTCGGAGCCCCCCACTACGTCGTCTCTCATAATCATATGGTGGTTTTGGGACGTTAAACCCCGCATATCAAATCAAATTCATGTTCCGTGTCGATCGCCTGGCTATGCCTGTGCGAGTATTTGGTTCTCGCGCGCAAGTGGCATTCATGCCCCACAAAGTGTTGTGTATGGTGCGCGCATCGTGTGTGAGTGGGACTTACACTGCAACAAATGAGTGAAACTACACATAACCGTGATGAACAAACAGGCATCGAAAAGCAAAAGACGTGCGTGTATTCGAAGCGCATTAACTTGTAAAACAGGGGGCGGGGGGAGTAGGAAGCAATGTAGCCGCGCAGTGCTGCACTACAATGCCGCAATAAGAGGATCTCAGACTGCATCGCTTTTTTTAGTGAAACAGGTGGTTTGAAACCATTCTAGTCAATTTCTGCTTTCCAAACTGGTAGTCGTCGTCAATATTGCGAGAGCTTTACAAGCACCACGGTGTAGTGGGTGATACGTCACAGTCCCTTTAACGTTTGCTGATGTGCGTATGACATATGAGTTTGCGCTCGCCGGTGTTATCGACTTGGCAATGGGCTTGTGGCTCAAGGCTGGAGTTATTGACGCCTATGCACTATGCGGTGCAATCGAATCAGAGTCCAGAAAAGCAAGCAAAATTATGGCTTCTTATGTAGCAGTGTAAGTTTCTACTGACCTCGTTCATTAGTTCCTATGCTGAAATCAAATTGCCTGTATTGTTTAAACTAAATGTCTTTTTGGAGAGGTTTGTAAAAATAAGTGACTTTGCCTACTCTTAGATGATAGTTGCTTGGGCAAAGATATCCACTATCACAAGACAACATAAATAATCACATGAATGGACATTCACACGGATTTAAGTTCAGTATTGCAATATAAATGTTCACAGGTCAGGAGAGATTCACACATCGCTGATTTCGGTTCCCAGAAACGAAACGACCACGAAGAACACAAGAGTTCACCTAAATATTCCCACAGCATATGCTGCAGACACTTGCAAATGGGGCCCTATTTGCCGCACTCTGAATATAACATACACATAAAATAAACTGGGTTATTATCCTGATGCATACCCCAGTGACACATGCCCATCATGTGGACACACAGCGACACTCGCACACATGCTCTGGGAGTGTAGAACAACTCCTCCCGACCGTACCTCAAGCAAGTGGGAGAGGTCCCTCAGGAGCTGACTTCTCGCCGACCAGCAATGGACCGTCCAGCCGACCCACGAAGCGGCTGCCAGGTACTTCCTGTCGGTCCCTACGTGGGAGACGCCCGCTACGCGCTAAGCGCGTCCTGCAGGACTGAAATAAAGTCTTTCATTCAATTCCATTTATTTAACTGCAGTCCGAAGCTTAAATAAACAGAGAAAAACTGAATAATATCCACCTTCACATGAGCTGGGGAGTGGAGAATCATTCATCACGTATTTCTAGGCCGTAGCTAATAATACATAACCTTCCGAACATAGCGAAAGAAAACCAAGGCGCATTGGTGTGCCTGAAGCATAGAGGAAAGAAGGAAGAACAAGAGAGAATCCAGGGAGGTTTACAAGGCTCAAGACCGGTTGGCTACCCTACGCTGGGGAAAGGGGAGTACAAATAGGGTAGAGAGAGAATAGAAGAGGGAAAAAGACAAGAAAATAGTCTGTAACTACATAGAGAAGGGTGAAAGAGGTCATGAAGTGGTTGAACACGCCAATGAATAGCGCTTAAGCAAGACACTAGAGGCGACACGGCTGTGGTCCCTCCTTCGTTTCCACGCACAGGCAGAAACATATTCTAGTTTCTGCCTGACGACAACGACGATGACAACAACAACAACAACAACAACAACAACAACAACAACAACAACACAACAACAACAACAACAACAACAACAACAACAACAACAACAACACCTACGCCGTCTCTAATTTGAGGCGCGAAGCTCCACCGTGTCGCAACTCTTGGATACAGGTGATGAATAAAAATAGGAGTAATCTAAAATGAAAGCCATCGTTTTATAAAAAGTCCCTCTATCCATATCCGGTAAACTGAATTAGATCTTAGAGTGCGATATCTAGACAATGGAACATTTATTCAACAACCGCCTAAACTCTACAGAGATAAAAAGCATGTTTGGGTGATCTTCCTTTCCTACAACGATAATTCTCAGCCATCTCGCGTGTCTTTCCGTGCATTAGCGCTGCGCGCCCGGCCTTTTCATTTCACGGACGACGCACGCGCTCTAAGCGTGAGGTAACATTTTGTATCGGAAAGTGGCGAGCGCTCAGTTTTCGAGGAAGGGACGCAAGGGAGCCAGGATGACAATCAATTATTCTTGCAGGGACTTCCCAGATGGTGACATCTATTTTTTTACGTACTGTCGTATCTAGAATTCCCCCCCCCCCCCCCCCCCCCGTATTACAGAACACTCCTTCACTCACGCTTCACCTTGACTCATGGGAGCTCCGTCTCTAGGCAGAGCCAGTCACTGCATATCAGCGGTAATCTGTAGCGATTCGTGGGAAGCACAGCGTCATGTTCGGTGGAGCAGCAGTGCAGTGCTCAATTCCGTCAAGCGAAGGATGAAATTCGAGCCGAGCAGCGTAGTTCCTGATGGCAGGGTCGGGGCCCATTCACGCCACCCAGTAGTTCCGAGCTTAAAAAAAAAACGGCGATTTGTATATCTGTCGAACTATATCTGCCGTGTTGCTAGCTGGGCTGACGCAGCTGGTGTTTCGTGGTGCCCATTCAGACAGTGAACATCGATGCGCTGCGAGAACATACATATAATCTCGACCACCGGCGTGCTGTCCTGTACTGTTTCGACTTCGAAAGCATCGCGTCAGTTCTAGAAAAAGCCGTTTAGCTTGCTCAAGTGTCTGGCGTGTCGGATGTGCCATGCGACGTCCACTTGTTTAACGTGACGGGCGGTGTTTCTTCTTCTGCATTGTGCGTGCGACGATGCTACGTCGCAGAGGTTTTCTTCTCAAAACAATAAACATGGTTGGTGTGCGCGTCTTGAGTGCGTCGCAGTGTCTGGCTTTACAAGAAAACTTTCTAGGCACTTAATCCAGTGCAACCGCATTGTGCTGTAGCTTCACCGTTTTCCATTTTTAGCGACTAAACGAACTGCGGTATGTATGCGGTACACGCATACCTATGAAAATGGTTGGATTGGTGCATTGGATTTTTCATTATTTGATTATTTATGTCACGATATAGAAAAAAACAAAAAGATCCCTTTAACTGCCCGAGGTGGTGGCACCCGCATGTTTTACTGAAATTAGAGCCTATATATAGACAGCTATGGAAATGCCTGCCCCTGTGCAACAGGGTACTTCTGAACTATGAATGTCTTCGATCTTTCTTAAACTTTGTTCAGAACAAAGCTTAAAAGGTTTCAGTTGTCTCTTTTTTCGAAGCTAAAAAAATGCACTACGAAACGGGTGCCTATGCTTCGCTGCAAATGTCGTCGAAAGACGATAGTCTTCCACTGGCTGTACTGCACGAGTCCTGGTTTCATCTGCGGCCACCCGTGATGCTGTTCTCGTACCATTTCCATTCTGGTATAATTAGCGCAATGAGGGTTTGTTTGAACAGACTTTATTTTATGGCATTATCACTGCTGGCATGCAATGTGTCCGTAACTCGACAACATGTCATCTATGTTTTTTGTCGCATGTGGTACTGTGTACCGGGGTTCGTTGCTCTGACGTTTTCGTGGGTACGCTTGAGAAGACGGACATTGACATGCCGGTGCTTCTCCGCTGCAATCTGCTTGTCGGTCTTTTACGTGTGTTCACGGACATGTCTTGCAGAGTGTGTTCTATCTCATCAAGCGACCATTTATGTTTTTCCTTGTCCCAGACAGTGCCCCGTCCATGTTGAATCGGCCGAATGTGGCTGGCATTGATGAAATGGAGGCGGTGCTGCGTGAAATATGGATGCCATCTGACCATGTTATATTGGGAAACGCAAGAAGCTTGCGCAGGACGCAGAGCTACTGTTGAATTGAATTGAGGTTTATTTTTTTCTGATACAGAAAGAGGAGTAAGAGCTAAAGGCCGGTTGCATCATGTCGGTGGTTGCATCGGTGGTCGGTGGTTGCATCATGTCGGTGGTTGTTAGGTGGTTGCATCATGTCGTTTTGCCGAAGCGTAGGAAACACTCGTTTTTTTTTTTCGCTCGTAGCATCGCATTGTCTATGCAGCGTAATAAGCACTGCGGTCTTTAGAATTACATATGTAAGCGTTTTCTCAAATAAAGAAATACACTGCCCAATATATACGTATCGATGCCGTTCCTCAGATATGGGTATTATTTGCTTCTTGATTGACAATATCAGCACGCACGAACGCAAAAAGCAGATCAAGATGGGTGGTCTTTGAAGAAGGGGTTAAACTTACGCCAATCGACTGAATAGGGTAGCAGACAAAAAAAAGCATTACAGGCAGACAGAGACACATACTACCACAGTGTCACGACTAATTATCGATTGGCCAGACAAAATAGAGCTAGTTACAACAAAATGTACGGTTCGATGACGGACAAATACATATGTGTACCGTGCATACAATATATATGAGCCGCCACAGTCGTGCTCTACCTCTAGCGCCAAAGCGGTCGAGGCAATACATTTGACAAAATACGAGATACGGCGCCTCATAATGATATTGTGGTTTTGGGACGTTGAAACTCATATATAACCATTATTAACACGATACGGGAGCAGACGACGCAAGTGGTGGCATTCCACTGCACCGTGTTTGGCTGTTTCGCTGGAGGCGTATTCGTTCCCGCTTGATTTCGAAAGACTGTAACTCGTTAGCAGCCGTTAGAGAGCCGTAGCGTTAGCGCGTATGCTTTTCTTTTTTTTCGCCAGACTTCGTGCACTCTCAAGCGAAAGCGCCTCCACGAGATTCTTGGCGGAAACAACAGAGGCGACGAGCCCGTTGAGCAAAACGGCATGCGTGTAGCGCGCTCTTCTACGCTCACTAAACGTTTACAGCTTATCACCCTCAGCTAACGCGGCAGCCAATTAACTGGGCGGTAGCTTGAAATAGCCGACAGCAGCGATTGCACTGTCACGGCCGCTGCAAGGGTGCTATCGCGGAGCGATGAATTATGCTATGCGATCGTACAACACTCGTGGCTGGCTGATAGCGTTGCAAAGGCCGTTTCACATGACACAAAAAGTAACTATTTTCAGGCTGCAAATTCGCTCGCAGCGAAAAAAATGGCAGTTTTCTCCCGCCGCAGTGGTCCACGGCGAGCTTTCAACATGTTGGAAATTTTCGCTCTGATCGCAGCGGCGGGAGCAATTTTCGGTCGGGACCCGTCGAATTAGGGCTGGTCCGGCCAAGCCGTCGATATAGAGTCGATGTGTTTGTTTTAATAATGGCCGATGCTGTGCATTTTAAAATGAATTTAGACTGGAAAGTGTTCCTAATTGACAAAACAAGCAGGCCCTTCGGTACAGTTCACGGTAACTTCATGATTTCATAATACACATATTATTACATTACATTCGTGTCTGTCAGAAAGAGCGGTGGCAAGAACTCGCCGCTTCAGTCGTAGAGCCAAAATCGCGGACCATTCGCCGTCCATGTGAAACGAAACCGCCATTAGCGATGGTTGCGAACTGTGCAATTGGAGCGAACGAAACAATTTTTTTTCGCTGCAATCGCGTCATGTGACACAGCCTTAACGTGGACAGACCGTCGCTCCGATCACTGGCCAAGTGCAAAAAGCACGAAAAGCTTTGGCATAGGAAAAGGAATCGTTCCGCGTTTGCTCTGTGCAAGCGACTGTGCACATCTTTTCAAACCTGCGCTTGTTGCCGCTATCGTGGCGCCTTCATGAGTTACGCATGCACGGAGCCTGTAGCCTTCCTCGCAAGGCAGCTTCCAAAATTAGGTTCAAGTATAACGGGCCTGTTCGACCCATGGTTTCACTGTATTACTCCCTCCTATGGTTTCTCGCACCGGGCTGGCCAGGTTAATTAACTTCTTCCCCACGAAGCCCTCTGCTTCGTACGCTTGCAAACGAGGCGAGATGGAGGCGTAGACGAGCTGGCAACGCCCTGACATGTCTCTCGCCATGCCCGTGCCTTCAAGTTCTGTTCCTTCCCACCCCCCACCCCAAAAAAGAAAGCACGGACTCGCAGTCTCGGTGTTAACTCGCCCCCGAGGCTTTCTATGTTCTTGCGTTCTCTCATCACCACCGTGATAACTTTTAAAGAAATAATTAAAAATGGAAGCTGCCAGATGTTAGTGCCAATATCCACGTGCGCTCTTTTCTCGCACAATAGCTGACCAGTTTGCGAGGCGCTCGTTAGCCATTTCGTTTCATTTATTTATGGATATTCATTTCATTTATTATTCCGCGGAAATGTGCTCCACGCCGCGGAAATGAAGATTTCAGCACCGAGTTTCCAGAGCCAAGATCCGCAAATACGGGTCGGCAGAATCTTTGCGTTTTTAAATGATCCTCGAAGATACCCAGAAAAAGAATGCTTTCTGACAATGTCCTGGAGACTAATTTAACTGATTTCCAAGATTCCTTCAAGCCAGAGGTAATTGTTAAGTAAGTGTAATTAAAACAGTCATGATTTTCCTAAATAGCAGAGTGCTCTAAAAAACTTTATAGGGTTGCTCGCATACACAGCTATTACTATTAGTTGGGCCATGAACGTTAAAAGAATGTTTAAGTGAAATAAACAATTTTTAAAATAAAAGTGCGAGGCTATGAGAAAAGACAGCGCAGAGTAGCAGCTGTACGAGTTGAAATCGAAGCCTCCAATAAACTGGCTGACGTTTCAATAGGTGGACATATCTTTTCCAAAGATGCTGTGCCATGCTTGGCGCGTTAAATTTCATTAGGGCTAAGCTGGCTCTATTTTAAAGCTGGTTAGTTAAAGCCGTCACCGTTGGTCTATATGCTGAGGTACTCCCAGAAACAGTGTGTGCATTTGTTCCCACAAACAACGCTTTATTGTTTAACGCTGATCGGATTTGACATGCTCACCGGCTTTGAATAGCGTTGACATTATTGTGAACAAATTCTTGTTGAAAGATATCGATTGCCGGAAAATTCCAGTGCCTCTGTTGTGCTTCCTGTAGACACATTCAGAGTGGAAATCAGTTAAAATTCTCCGAAATTCCAAATGCCAGCAGGTTCATCATCACGAAAATGAGTAATAAACGCATTTGATGTCATCAGCTGGGAAGTTCTTGTGAATCGTTTTACAAAGAAAAAAAAAGTTGCTTTGACATCCGCTCAATTGCTTGGTGTAAAAAATGCGTTTTATACTGAAAACAACAACTGTTAATCAGAGATAACAAGAAAGTCAGAAAGTCCAGCCAAAACAGGCAAAGGAAGCTTCGAATATCCCGAGCAAAGTGGCATTCAAGTTTGTTCACCATTTCCACGGAAGAGGAGCAAGGAAGCCTAGCGTGACCTTGCCGCTTATATCTACGCGAAAACACCTGGAAAGACTACCTCGCTTTATGAGCTCGATGTTTTGAAATATCTCTGTAATGCCCGTGCATTTGATTGTCTCGAGAGAGAAGATAATTTCTTCTCTAAAGTAAAACCAGCACAGACGCGTTCGCATATACTTTTACTTGATCCTTAAAATGCTTGAAGGATGCTGAGCATGGTCTTTGACACAAAAGATGTTTTTGATGGAGTGTAGACAGATACGAATGAGACCAAACTTGCCCAGAACGGTTCCTCTTATGGGTGACCTCCATAGTGTGTTATAAGTAAATAAATAAAAGCCGAGGTTAAATATTTGCGAAGCAGCAAATAGGAGTTAACGAACAGTATTGTGTTCCTTTAGAAAATAAAAGCGAGAGAAAAAAGAGACATGTTGTAGGAAATATTTTATAATATCTTGTGCTTTATTGTGCCCTTGCATGGGTCATGGCATCTCGGTGTAGCATGGCTCAAGCGATGGAGCGCCGCTGTGTTCAGGTCATTCGCGTGACTGCACAGTTTCTTTGTTCACCGGGCTTCGTTCAACCACTGCACCGTTGAAGAGCCAAGAAATAAAAGAAAGAAAAATTGTTATAATACTGCAAAGGAACACCTAAGTTCACAACACGGCAGAAACAAATCCTAAATAAACAGGGAAGCTTGTGCAGGCAAATCGAAAGGGCAAGCTATCTTCCTCTTCTTCTCAGTAGATTCAACAGGGAGCAGAGAACACGAGCCACGGCTTCATGTGCCAGTGCCAAGCACCGTATTCATTTTTTTAAAAAACCATCATCTTTCTTGGGGACTGTTGACGCCAAACTTTTGGTCTGTCTGTCTGTATGTCTGTCCGCGATAACGATATTCCAAACGGCGCCAAACGATAACTCAAACGGCCAACCCCATCCGCAGCGCCCACCAGTATTGCTCAAGTTTCAAAGTTTATACTTGTGCGATTGTCAATTAAAAAGCAATTATTGCGCATATCTGACGCACCATAACAACACGTGGATGTTTTGCATGTGTGTCTTTATACTAGAGAAGACACACACAAGTGATTCCAAGGACCATAGCGTTTATCACGCTGCGCTGACAGTGCAACGCGATGCTCAAAAAGGCAACTGTTTCGAACGCTTTGCTAAGACGACACGGTGGTGGCACCTGCCCGTCGCCTAGCGTTCTACACCTTATCGTCTCCGAGACAGGCGCGCATATTTCTCCGCGGGCGCGCACGCCTTCCTTCGTTTTCAAAGATAACTGGCAGATGGCACTCGTGTCTAACGTGCCTTAAAGCCCCTTGAGTTTCAAAGGGCTTTAACGTGCCTCGATGCGCTCGTTTTGCCTTCGCTGTACAGATTGAGATTCTGTGACGCAGCGCTTCCAGAGTACAATTCACCAATTTTCTCGCGCAGAACATCAAATAAACGTTTTGTTCACTCCACACGCAAGGCTATCGTCTTTTGACGACATACGCCGTGAAACATGCAGATACGGGGCAAATTTTTTTGTTGAGGTCGTGCATTCTCCGTTTCTGTTCGCCGCCCATTGGAGGCGCTACAACAGTATCGTGACATGTTATGTAAAATGACGTCACACCAAAATTTGTGGCGTCATGATGACTAATCTACGTGATAATTTTTTGCATCCCTAGTCCCCGACGCAGCGGGATGGTCGCCACCAACGGCGAAATTTCCGATTGAAGGAGAAATCTTAAGCTTTCGCCTTCAGAAAGATTCAAAATACCAGATACAAGCGGGATAGCTTCAGTTATATGAATGGCGTGAGAGACGTGAGGAATGAAATGCTTTAAGTACCCAACAATGTGAGCAAGACTATGTGTGTGTGTGTGAACGCTCTATCTTCACGTGAAACATTTGCTTTTTGAGAAATACATCACAGTCTATATTAGCTGTATGAAGATAACTGAAATAGGCGAATAAAATAGTCGGAAAATTTTTTATTGCTGTTTAGCATTCGGTTAATTGACGATAATGATTGAACTTTATTCGCGAACGACTGATTGAATGACAAAAGGTCGTGTTCCTCGTTTGTTTAGGTGCGTTCAAGCGGCTATAAATGTCGTTTCAGAACACGTATAGAACCAACGCCACAATAGTATCCTTCATTAAAGTATCCCGCATGAAAGGTGAAAAATACTTATGTTAGACTAAGGAGCACGAAAAAGCTAAGAGAATGTTTTTTAAGCAATTCAAATTGATTAATCGCTTAAGCAAAGAGTCAAATTCGCACCGGAAGCTGTCACTACTACTTAATGTTTGCCTAGATTTAAGAGATACCGACAGTAACGATCTGGTATTCTCTATATTGCACCGGGACCACAGACATAGTCAGCAGTTGTTCGAATGACACTGTGGATCAGTGTAAAAGGCATGATAAACTTCGCTTGGTTACTCACGATACATCTCATCCGAGAGGTTTGTGGGCTCAAGGCAAACATGAAGGACGCCATCTTCCGCTCCCTTCAGCAAACAGTCTCTATAGTGGCGCTGCACAAAGGATCGGCATCGAGGGAACGATGCGGGCTCTCGTGCCTATTTGCACACATACATAGTAACATTCTAAGACATTTGAATGAGTCTGGGACAGCGCATCTTTTGAAGGCTCTAATGTCGTGACTAAAGAATATGGTGAGATTGCCTTATTCACTATGCGAGAGTTCTAACGCGACAGGGTGAAAGAGTTCGTTTCACAGAAATTCCGGTGTATGCGTCGGTGTCGGTGTTGCTGGTTGTGAGCGAAAAATCATCTTCTTATGCGTGACTTACAAATCGCGAACGATGCAAATAGAATCAATAAATCACAAAAATCCTGGAGCAATGAAGTAGCAAGTCAAGGTTATGAGTTCTCGTGAAAGAAATCATAAAACAATTAGTGGACAACAGATGCTGACCATAAAAGTAAAAACGCAACACTTTCATGGATTTGTGCGTTTGCTTAAATGCGAATTTTGACAAACAACAGCTCATGCTAAAGAAAGCACATAAAAAGTGCTATAAAAATAGTTTCTTGAACAGTAATCTTGCTACTCAGGACCTTAATAAAGTTCCTTGTCTGTCTGTGTGTGAACAGTAGTATAATTTTAGCATTCCTGATTTGATTGATATGTGGGATGTAACGTCCCAAAACCACCATATGAACATGAGAGACACCGTAGTGGAGTGCTCCGGAAATTTCGACCATTTGGGATTCTTTAACGTGCACACAAATCTGAGCACACTGGCCTACAACATTTCCGCCTCCATCGGAAATGCAGTCACCACAGCCGGGATTCAAACCCGCGACCTGCGGGTCAGCAGCCAAGTACCTTAGCCACTAGACCACCGCGGCGGGGCAATTTTAGCCTTCCTTACTGCTAAGCCAAACATATAGGGCAGTTTTCGATTATACGCTGAAATCTAGTGGGCTAATTGATTATGCTACCACTGCCCTTATACGTGTTTGACTCTAACAGCTGCTGAAATCTACGGGTGGGAGCATGCCAGAAAGAGTATACAATGAAGTCGATTGATTAGAACTAATTTCCCTTGGCACAAGTCAACAAAAACAATCATTTAACAACACCTTATAGTCGTTATTCATTCCTAAGAATGGTCTTTGCTAATAGGAGTGTCAGTGAATGTCTGTAGCCAAGCGTCGTGAGCTCTTACTCATATCCAGTTTCAGTGTGTCGGAGCATGGTTTTTACATGACTGGCTTTCACGCTTTTATTTACGCGGTTTTTGACATCCTCTACCGGAATACCGCACTGAAGGCGAAAACTTTTTGCATGCCACATGCAAGTGAATGGCTTGCATTGTCACCAAGACAACAAATTGTAAAAATTGATAATCATCTAGCAGCTGTAATGCGAATATTTGAATAATCAAGCGTGGCTCTTCTCAGGTCTTTAAAGAAAGTTTCCCCATTCATCCAATAATTGCGTCCAATCGCTGATGATCAGCACACAATATTATTATCGGGGGTTTTAAGTGCCCAAAACCACGATACTATTATGAGAGATGGCCTAGTAAGGGGCTCCGGAAAGTTCAACTATCTGGTGTTCTTTAACATGCACTGACATGTACAGTTAACGGGCCGGGCTCAACCATTTCGCTTTCATCAAATGCGATCGTAGGGGCCGGGATCCAACCCGCAACCTCCCGATCAGCAGTAGGGAAACGTAACCATTGTTCCACCAAGGTGAACAATGCTAAGCAGATGAAAGTGTGTTCAGCATTGTCGCATAAAAAAATCTATTACAAAAGATAAGTTATGTTAAATGGCTCCAGGTGAATAGAAAAAAAAAACAGTATTGAGATCTTAAAACGACATGTATCTAGCGCCTTTACGAGCTAGATAGACAGACAGACAGACAGACAGACAGACAGACAGACAGACAGACAGACAGACAGACAGACAGACAGACAGACAGACAGACAGACAGACAGACAGACAGACTGACAGACACAGACAGACTGACAGACTGACAGACTGACAGACAGACAGACAGACAGACTGACAGACTGACAGACTGACAGACGGACGGACGAGATGGATAGACGGACAGACAGACAGACTCACGGATAGACGGACAGACAGACAGACAGACTGACAGACAGACAGACAGACAGACTCACGGATAGACGGACTGACAGACAGACAGACAGACAGACAGACAGACAGACAGACAGACAGACAGACAGACAGACAGACAGACAGACAGACTCACGGATAGACGGACTGACAGACTGACAGACGGACGGACGGAGGGATAGACGGACGATGGACAGACGATGGACAGACGGACGGACGGATGGATAGACGGACGAACGGATGGATAGACGGACGGACGGATGGATAGACGGACGAACGGATGGATAGACGGACAGACAGATGGATAGACGGACGAACGGATGGATAGACGGACGGACAGATGGATAGACGGATGAACGGATGGATAGACGGACGAGATGGATAGATAGAAAGACAGATAGATGGATAGATAGAAAGAGAGATAGATGGATAGATAGAAAGAGAGATAGATGGATAGATAGAAAGAGAGATAGATGGATAGATAGAAAGACAGATAGACAGACATACATATGGATATATAAAAAGATAGATAAATAGACAGAGGAATAGACAGAGGAATAGATGAACAGACGGATGGATAGACAGATGGCTTGACAGATGAATGGATCCACAGTCCATGCATTGTTTAAAAAAATTGTCCAATAACGAAAGAGAATAACCCGAGCTGCGTATTTTCGGATAAATTACAAAACCAATAAACACTCGCCAATAACTTTTTTTAACAATTCAATTTTATCCTGCTATAAACTGCGATTGTAAAGGGCATTTTAAAATTTCAATTGGCATTTTAAAACCTAAAAATATTCATTGTGGACTCTGAAAAAACGCATGCACCTCTATGAGCAGCAGCAACCTCGTAATATATGCTTGTGTCTATTACAACAATCTCTGAAGTTGTAGTACGAACGAACGTAGACGATTTATAGTCAAGTATTTGTGCTTATATTTATGTGTGTTTGCATGTTCAAACCTTCCAGGCGTCAAAAATACACTTAGTCTGTTCACACGTTTTCGGGCTCAGATATAATTTTGGAGTATGAAGAATAATGAAAATAATAAAAATATTAGGGGACCCTAAAGCTTCGTCTTTAGGAGCTGAACGCGATAGCGACATCCTGTTCCTAGTGCATGTTTCAAACACTTAGTGCATTAAACCTTTTCCAATTTGCTATGCACTCACTACGTGGCCTTAAGAGAATAGGCGCAGCAGCGTGTGTACCTTTTGTAGTGGGGTACCGGCGTTCTACCACGGGGCTATTGTGATAATCCCATATTCTGACGCCCGTTGCCGATGGACGTTTGTACCACGCATTGGTACTGCAATATTCATGTTGCATTGCGAAGCATGTATACCGGACACGTGTGTTTGGGAAGCATAAAAGCTACTTTCTATCCATTTCTAGGCAGAAGTTATTTTCACTGTTTTCACAAGCAGAGGCATGGTCATGTGGTAGAACATCCGCTTTCTACGCGAAAGACCCGAATTCTATCCCCACTTGGACCCAAGCAACCCTGGTTCGGTCCCCATTCCGCCGACACCGACGCTGGAATCTCTGCGAAAGGAGCTCTTTGATGCTATCGCGTTACTAGGTTCCTTTATTTTTCTTCAAGAATGTGAGGAAGGCTGGAAGAACAACATGGGAAGCAGCTAGCTTGTTTCCAGCTCCACCCCCCCCCCCCCCAAGTATACTTTGGCGAGCTTACAGCAGTGCGCATCAGCAGTCTAAACTTACCAAAAGGTATACACATAAACCGGAAGTGAGAAAAAAAGACAGGATGGAAAAACAAGGTTATCAGTAACATTGCAACGCATTTTCATTGAAAAAAAAAGAGAAAACATTGCAACAACTTAAAATGCAAAATTAAACACTGTATTTCAATGAATTAGAGATTTACGAGAAACAAACTCTGATAAACACTGAATTGTTTTAAAAAAAAGCTTTGCGGTAAACGCACTCTGAATTTCAAGAAACGAACTCCGCAAACACGCGCCCTAATAATAAGAACAACAATGACGACAACAATAACGAAGGAAGTTACTTTACGTATACGTGAAACGAAGTGAAAGGGCTTCCTACAAGAGTTCTGGGATTGATTTTCGTGCGAACTGCATCCGCCTTCATTCATTTCACACAGGAAGGGTTGAAAATATCGCATTCAAAAGTGTCGAATCAACAAGAAGGAGTGCCGTATATAGATCGTTCTAGTTGTGTTTTAATGGCGTCTCTCTACACCTCAAGGCCAATCTCTCGTTTTCGTGCTGACTCGAGGCACGGACGGCCACGCCTGTTTTATGCACCATTTGAACGAGCAGCCGGACTATCGACCGTGGACACCCACCGGCCAGATGTTATTCTACATTGAAACTCCATCCCGTTGTTTTAGTTTTATCTAGAGTGCTGCTTTCCAATTAAAAAGCGTAAAAGTTTACTCTTCATCCGTGTTTGAACAACCTCTTTCGTACGCTGCGGAATAGCGGGCTGATATTAGAACAAAGAGAAATGGCATACCAAAACAGAGCATCCCACAAGTTAAGGAATATTTTGAACAAAAAAAAAGAGAGAGAAGGAAGCTGAGAATCGTGACTTTGAAGGCAGTATTGAACTTTTCTGTCTTCTTTCCGCTTGCTTTTACAATCATCAGTCACCGCTCCGTTGAAACCACGCCCAAACAACCCAGCTCATGGTGTGGGATTGAACAAGGAGTGAAGCGGCATGATGACTCACACGTCGTGGTTTTGTGAGCAAAACAAACAAAAGATGCGTAGTGTCGAAGGAAGTGATAAAGAACACGGAGAGAAAGAAGAAAGAAAGAAAGAGAAAAAGAGATGGAGATGAAGTGGCTGACCATGACCAGGATATCTCCCTACCCAAGACACGTTCCGTTTGACCGAACCAAAAGTTTGGCGACGCGCTGCACTGGCGTTTGTAATTCACCCATTGTTCGCCAAAGAAGACACGAGTTTATTGTTTTTCCTTTCCTAAACGTCCTCTTTTTCCAATGTCCACAATGCAGTATTGGTAAGCAATTCGAAAAAATAGAAAAGTTGGATTTTAAAGACAAGCTGGGTCACCACCGCCTCTGAGATTACGGCTTGCTTGTTCTGTTCGATGCTGGTGTTGCAGCAGTCATCTTTCGTTCTTTTTGTTTGCTTTCTCTGGTTGCCGAGGTACACAGAGGCAAACAGTGAGCGAATAACTCGAAAAACAGAGAAGCACTTGTAAGACATGTGAACTCTTGCAAGCGCACTTTATTTTTGGGAATGACCAGGAAACGGAGAGAAAGAATGGCGCAATGCAGATGGCTCTTGTAGAAATTTTTCGGCCTCAGAAAAGAAGTTCTGGAGGTGACCATAATATTTCACGTGTCTACCAGTGGTACTCTCATGTCGCCGTTCGCGCGACCTTGTGTTATCATTGTGGTACGCGCGTTCGGAGCTGATCTCGAAGGCCACGTGAAAAGAAGCATCTGGTTGAGGTCTGCTCCACCAGGTGCCGCAACAATACCAGCCTCTCACAGTCTTTCAGTGTACCAGAACCATCGAGTTACACTTTTTATAATACATCTTACGAATAATCTTTAAAAGGAGAGATAAGGTTATACTGGCTATTATCGATAGAGACACGAGAGAATAATTAGGTGACCGTGCTACTTTTCCACATCACGCGTATGAGGCAGTTTCCCCTAGGCGACAAAACAAAACACACAAAAATGCCTTACTAGTACGCTTCAAACCTCGTTGGTGCGCATGAGCAAAATATGGCAACCTTAAGAATATACCTGAAATTAGAACTGTTTTCGTAACAGACATTACGTGTAATAATAAAGCTTTTGTAGATATAATGCTACATAAAACGTCTTTGAAGCTCATTTTTGTTATTGTGCTCCAAAATCAAATGTGTAGACAATTTGAACCATATCTCCGTTAGTGTTCTTTTTTTGTACTGGTGATGGCTCTAAACGCAATATAATCAACTTAGCATCAGCTGAAGGAATGGCTCTGTGATAGTTTGCTGGTTCACTGGAATCACTACTAACCCCCGCCCCCGTATTCTAAAACGTTCCTTCACTGAACGCTACACCTTCACTCCAGAGAGCCGATGGGAGTGCCGTCTCTAGGCACAGCAAGTCAGTGCATGTCAGCGATAATCTGCTGCGATTATTGAGTAGCGCAGCGTCATTTTCAGCCGAGTGGTGGTGCAGTGCTCAACTATGTCAAGTGAAAGGTGCAAGTCGAGTCGAGGAGCGTTTGTGAATATCCGGGTAAGTGTTGATCGACTTGCTCCAAGGTTTTTGCCGTGCCTTTCCCAACAATATTCAAGTAGGTCCGTGCTTTGAAATATGGATACAAGAAGGCATTTCTGGGGGTCCATGATGCCCATCCTCGAAAAACAAGCAGAAGAAATGACGCGTTTTTTGGAGGCCCGCTATGTCCCATGACAATGACCCGTTTTCTGTTTTGGTAAGCTTCACCGCGTAATATTGTTACATTGCAGGGGAGCTAACATATGTTTTCCCTTTTTTATGAAATGGTTCTAAAGCTTTTGCAGCATTTTTGCTCCACATAAGCACGCAAGCATCCTTTTTCAAGCTTGCATATTTGAAGAGGAAAAATAGCTAGAAACAAATTGAATGGGGCTGAAGACCTTGCAACTTATCGAGAAACTGTTGAAATTGAATTGGCAAGGCTGATTAGTTTGACCATTCTTTTCCAGGGAGAAATGAAAGACAGCTATTTCAAGCCACATGTTTTGTTTATTTATGACTCTTCCCATTTTCTCTGTCTGCAAAGCGACCCTCATCACAAGAGACCGGATTATAGGCAAATACATATTCGGTTTCTCGCGTTCCTATCGTGCCACTTTGAGATATGAGCACAAATTATAGGTTAAAAAGGGCTTTTATAGTGTTCTTAGAGTACCTGTAAGTACGTTTTTTGATGTTCGTGACTAATTATTTATTAGTGCCTATAAATACATATTTTCAAAATTGGTGCTTATGAGAACACTATTTAACCTCAAATTTCGCTTTTGAGTACAGTTGGAGACCGGTATTTATGTTCACGGGCAAAATTGGGCTTTGGGAACTCCACGGGCTGGAACCTTCAGTCTGACATTTCGCCTCTTTCCGGGACGCGCAGCGTTGCAAATATTGGCAGATGAGATCATGAGCGCCCAGTGCATGCATTTCTCTTTCTAGATAGAAATGCTCAAGGCGGGTGAGAGGACCTTTAAGGTGTTTACAGACAAAAAGAAATTAACCCTTTTGCGATTAGACCTAGAGACACAAGGCTAAAAGATTCCTCTGGCCTATTATCAGTCTAGCTATTTGGCCCTACAATGATGTCTTTCTCAGTCATGCAGAAAAAAAAAAAAAACCCCAGGAGCGCGTTTATTCGATAGTGGCACTTAACTCCCCGTGATGGACAATAAAAGCAGATACCATGTTCTGCAAACCCTGCGGGAAAAACTTGCGTGGCTATGTTAAACATGCATCTGGGCGAGTTCGTTCATATTTAAAAATAAACTGGTGTGCACAAATACAGATAAGCACACAACAAAAAAAAAATGGCCCCCATATCTGCATGTTACACTGCAAATGTCGTCGAAAGACGTCTTGCGTCTGGGGAGAGTGAAGAAAAACATTTATTTGATGTTCTGCGTAAAAAAATCGGCGAATGGCATACTGGAGGCACTGCGTTATAGTACCTATAGCGTGCAGCGGAGGCGAAAGAACGCATCAAGTCACGTCACACGTGAGACATGAGTGCTATCTGATTGATTGATTGATTGATATGTGGGGTTTAACGTCCCAAAACCACCATATGATTATGAGAGACGCCGTAGTGGAGGGCTCCGGAAATTTCGACCACCTGGGGTTCTTTAACGTGCACCCAAATCTGAGCACACGGGCCTACAACATTTCCGCCTCCATCGGAAATGCAGCCGCCGCAGCCGGGATTCGAACCCGCGACCTGCGGGTCAGCAGCCGAGTACCTTAGCCACTAGACCACCGCGGCGGGGCCATGAGTGCTATCTGGCTGTTATCTTAGAAAACGAAGCGCGCGCGCGCCCTGCGTGCTCGTCTCGGAGGTGATAAGCTGTAGAACGCAAGGCGACGGATAGGTGCCACCACCGTGTCGTCTTAGCAAAAAGTTGGAAACACTTAATTGCCTTTTCGTGCAAGCGTTGCCTGGTCAGTGCAACGTGATAAACGCTACAGTCCTTATAATTACTTATGTATGCCTTTTCTAGTAAAAAACACATGCAAAATATTGACGTGTTGTTATGGTGCCTCAGATATGAGCAATTATTGCTTTTTAATTGACAATCGCACAAGTATGAACGCTGAATATTGAGCAATATTGGTGGGCGCTGCAGATGGGGTTGACCGATTGAAGTATCGTTTGACCAGTTTGGTGCCGTTTAAGGTACTGTTAAGGACAGACAGACAGACAGACAGACAGACAGACAGACAGACAGACAGACAGACAGACAGACGGACGGACGGACGGACGGACGGACGGACGGACCGACCGACCAGCCAAAGTTTTTGCGTTGAAGGTCCCCAAGAAAGACTATCGTCTTTTAAAAGACGGGGCAGGAACAAGCGCAAGATGGGACAGGGATCGCGCTTGTCCCTGTCCCATATTTTCTCTGTCCTTGTCTTTATTTGCGCACACCAGTTTAAATGAAGCTATGTTGAACCATTGGAGCATTTGCACCGTCATATACAAAACCATTTATTGTTTACTTTCTTGTCGTAGACACAGGTTCAGCAGGTACTTCTTCGTAAATTAAATTTTTCGTGAACATTTATTGGGCCTTTCTTTACGATTTTGGGGGGTCTGAACCTGTGTTTTGCCCGCCTATTTTCGGCACCTAAAATTCGACTCTTCGGTGCCTATAAATCCGACCTCTACACATCACTTCCACGGGTCCACAAGGGGTCCCTCAAACATCCATGGATTGGATGCACCAATGTCCCTATAACCTCATGCAATAATAATGTAATGGTGGCTTTAACACTACCCGATTCTCAGGTTTACTAATCTTTCCAGCAGGTATGCCACTTCACTGAATGGCTTATTGGCACTCAGTTACTTCAAATGCAGATTGCGCAGGTACGAAGCACACCTGAGGCTCGCACCTATATTTGACCTATAAGATTCGCTGATTTGGCTACACGAACGAACGCCGGCGTTCTGAGATTGACACGTGCCTTGTGCAGGAGTATGATTTAACAGCCCAATGGCAGCGGATTGGAACTTGCAGCGGCTGCTCCCAAGATCACTTTCGGCCGAAACTTTCGAAACAGGCTGCCAAACTAGAATTGTTTTTCCTCAGAGAATGTGCCAATTTTTTTCTTTTGCTTTACAGAGGAGAACGAGAAAAAAGGAACCGCAGGTGCATAGGGAAAACAAGGCACGCGGAACAGAAAGGAGGAAGGTTGGTTGTTATGGCAAAGTGGGGAAGAAGGAAAGAAGGCAGTCGTTTAGAGAGCATGGTGTCATGGAGAGCCTGCGTAGACAGCGCAGTTTGGCGCTCTCGCTCCAGCACCTGCAACAGTCACTTTATTTCTCGTCTCCCTAGTCAGCTCTTTTGCTTCGACAATCGAGACGGCAGTTACGGTGGTATGTTTGCACTCTCCATTCGTACAGCGGCGTTGTCATTCGCCTTCCCGTTAGGGCTCGCTGAGCTTTACGACGGGCAGCAATCTAATCCGCGGCACCTTGCCATCAGACTGTGAGAGGCGGAAGTCGGCAACACGGCGAGGATAGCTGTGTAGAGTGGAAAAGAGAGAGAGATAGATAAATAGAAACATAGTAGGTGGGGCATAGAGAAATGTATTGCAACGCACTTATTTCTCTGCTGTTTTTTTTTTCTTTCTTTGTCCGCTCTAGCGATGACGTCGAGGGTGAAAACACGCGTTCGGTATCAGAGTGCAGAACCCCACCGGATGAGTGCTGCCATCTGGAAATGACGCCTCCACAACCGTCGCTTCCGTCCTGGGCTTCCTCTTCCTCGTGAATATCTGGCGCACGCGTAAAACCAGCCGTCCAAGGAGCGAGTCGGCCCCGACCCTAGAGAGAACGGGAGGCGTAACCATGTGACTCATTCGGATGTGTTCGAAACGCCCCTACGTATAAAGTGCAGCGGTAGATGTGCGTCGTGTGGAGCACGTCAAATCGGGCGTGTTGTTTGAGGCACCCTCCATTCAGGACAACGAAACTCCCCCACCCATCCCGCCCCACGTAGCGATTTCCTCTCACCACTTTTTTTCACGCCTCCATATCTGCTTTAATTCTTTCCCTACATTTCCCCCCTGGTCTCCTAAGTGTCGCGGTTGTGGTGTCCTCGCCTGAGAGACAGTTACTGCGTCACTTAACCCCACCCTTCATCCTCTTTCAATTCAAGAATCTCTTCTCTGCTTTTTGAGCTCAACACGGCACGCGTCTTTCGAGTTCTGGTTAAGTTCTAACTTCGCAGAACTTGTTTTGCGGTGTTCGGGTCTTGTCTGTATGGTTAGCGCCGCGAAGTTTGCAGAAATAGGCATGCCAGCTTGTCGGCTGGTAGAGTAGACCACAGCTGGTGGTGTCGAGAAAAAAAGCTATTGAACAGAAGCAGGAGCATTGCAAAGAAGTAATAAATAAACAAAACGGCGAGGAGAAAAACTGGGTCAGCAGAACGATTGAATTCAGAATTCGGTGCGATCTTGCCGAAATGGTGTCTTCAACATTGAAACTCTTCTTTCGTTATTCCTTTCCCAGTTTTAACTAAATGATTCAATATACTTGTGCTAAACTTTAACTATACCATTCGCGAAACCATGATAGGTTGAATTCAATAAGCAAGCAGTTGGTAAGCGCTCTGTGGGCAAAATGGATTTTCTCTATCGCTTCCCTTTTCTACCAACTTGTTATACTTTTCTATACTATACAAGGCTACGCTCTGCTTTGCTAGATTGCCTGAATACCCGTGTGGTTACGATGTCCGCCTTGGGATCGTGAATACACTGATTTGAATCCTGCCTTACCGATAATTTCTCATTTCCTCTCTCTTGCCGTTTCTCTACTCGTCGTCTCACCTGTCAGAGTTTGAAAGATTCGTGCGCTGCGAAAAACAGTGCACGTGTTCTGTGAGCGATGCAGAAGATTCATTTTAACCTCCTGAACTCCTTCGCGTAGGACAGCAAACCATGCGTGAGGACGAGGTGGTCAGTAGATTCCCTTCTCTCTTTCTCTCTCCACACCCAACCCTTATTTGTACGGTCTTTTTTGTAGCTCGGCAACAGTATGCGCACGGCTATAGGACAACGGTTTGTTTTCTTTATACATTACTTACATATTTACCCGAGTACATTACCTACGTTTCAAACCTTGAACGAAGCTCGACTGTATATTGATCTCTCACAGAATAAAGATAGGCGTGCATATATAGGCGGCTCCATGAGCGTTTGTCTTCACGATAGTGGTACACTCAAGCGAGCCCATGTGGCCTGTCTGCGAACGCGCATAGGTATGTTGATGACTTCTCAATTCGTGCACTGTGTCCATTCTGTATTCCTTTCGACTTTCTGCACCATCGGACGACACCGCTGAGACCTGTGTAACGGGTCACTGTATTTTGCACGGCTTGTCAGGGTAAAGCAATCGTAGCTGTCTGAACGGCGCGACCCGTTTCCTAAGCTCGCAGGGGCCGGGAAAAGTGCTGCGGCTAACTTGGTACGACAACAGTAGAGGCGGCTCTGGCGTCGAAGGAGATGCAGTGCGATATGCAGCGATGAAGAAGAGGCACTTCGTTCAAAGGAGTGCCGTCAACCCTTCGCCCTTTGACAAAAGAGGGGATTCAGTTGAGTAAAAGGAAAACAGTGAAAAGCTAGAATAATAATAAAAAGGAACATGGTGATGTGCGCACAAAGAGGCTTAGCTTCGATGTACAGTGATAGACGGAGAAAGGGAAGCCGGTGTCTGGCTCTTCGTTGGGGTTGTGTGTTTCAATCTTTTTTTTCTTTGGCAACGAGCCGTATATGCGATATACGGTAGAATATGAGGTGCTACGCTGAAGACTTCACTGGCAGCCTACAATTTATCATCGGTTCCGTGTAGAGATATCCGCACCTTTTATACTGATGTGTAGTAGACGGTGTTTAATGGTCTAACGTTCCGCGATGGTCAGTGGCAAATCGGAAATAAATTCTGGTACATTACCATCGAGGCTTTTCCTGTGTGTATACGTATTCGCTCATCTAGCCATTCATCGTGAACTATAATTATTCTTGTTGGTGTTTCCCGTATATTTAAATTATATATTTTTAGAAATGGCCCAGTTTATAAGAGCGGATAGAAATGCAGGACCTCATAAACAATAATACAAAAATAAGATATAAGCAACTATACATTAAGCATAAAGTAACCACACAAGATTGTGTCCGCTTTCTGTGGTTTCATTTACTTTTTTGAGCTCAATTGTATGTGCGGCGGAAAGCTTCACGGCAGCATTTCAGCGATATTAGCAGTGTCACCTTATAAAAGAATGTCATCCGGCACCACCTTGCGGGATCTTCCAGAGTTAAGTCGTGTAATCTTCTGTGAAAGTGCCTGGAATTGTGGAACGTTCCGAAACGCAAGTGACTCAGATAAATATGCGCACACGTAACTTCATGACAAAATAACGAAGAGGAGACACTGCTGCGGCACCCAAATCCCAGAACGGAGAGCGTTTAAGCCTGAAAAATGTCTTTCTCATGTTCATTAAGCACAGGAGTCGCTTACAAGAAAGATCATTATTTTTATTACGTGCACTTCTGCATTGCTTATTATGTCGGGGAAGTACGTCCATTCAGCTTTGTATGCCTTATGAATCTTTGATTTCCTACGAAAATCAGTACGTTCACAGGTTTCTTCATATTATTCATTCATCTACAATTCATCATGTGCACTCAGAGCGGGATAAAGAACGAACGAAAGAGACGCGTAGATATATAAATAACAAAAGAAACATGAAGGAATGATGGCAAAAATATTACATAAAGGAAATCTACTAACAGGAGTTCCATTTGAATGAAGATCGGCTTTTAAGCAGATCTGTCACAAAAAGATACTTATTATAATACTTAAAACATACTGATCAAAATGCTTCTTTTACATCCTTTGTGATGCTCTTGAACAGGTCATTACTTCTTCTACTTATGCTACTAATTTTCATTTTCATTTGCAACTGCGATTGCAACTGCGAAAGCATCTTGAAGCATTGTCGGGTCACTGAGAACGCCTCTCGATTTTAAGGGTATAGAGGGGCACCTAATGCAAGGGACTTAGAAATGCGAGAAGAAAGAAAGGTAGGTAGGCTGGTAGGTAGGTGGGTAGAATAAAAATCAGGTGGATAGGTAGGTAGGTAGGAAAGACTGCGGAAGGAAGAGAAGACTGAGGAAGAAAAAAAACGAGGTAAAAGAAGAAGAAAGGAACGAAGGCGGAAGGAGATCGTTTTCGTTAAAAAAATAAAGAAAGAAAGAGGAAACCAATAAGGGAGAGGACTAGTGAAAGGAGGGTGTAATGAAAGAGAGAAAGAAAGAAAACTGAATGACGGAAGATAGGATGAAGGGAAGTTTTAAAAAAGAAAAGGAAAGAAAGAAAGACTATCAGGAAGGAGGAATGAAAGAAATAAAAGGTGCGAGGTTGGTCTATGAAAGGTAGCGCTACGTGAATATCACTGATACCTATGCCTCAAATGAATGAAAAGAAGACGTTATGGTTCCCAGGTATTGAGTGTTGGCGTACTTGCTATAGTTGCAGAATGAGGGCGAAGAAGAAGCGAAGACGGCGTTGAACTATGTAGTGGGGTGAAATGAAAAAAAAAAAGGTCTGGAGTGATACTGAGTCAAGAGGCACAGGACAGGAGTTTCTGCAGATTGCGAAAGGAAGCTTTTGTTCTGAAGTGGACTTAGCAAAGCTGATGATAAGCCGGAAATGCTGAGTAGGAATTTAATATGTGATGTTGAACAAACGATAGGAAGGGGTCGTAGATACAAAAATGTGAAGTGAAAAAAAATGTTACCGGTTTGAACTGTTTCTGATTGGTTTACAGTTTATCAATGATAAGTGCTGCCGAGCGATAAGAAAATTCGTCAACGAATCACATGCCTGCTCTTGAGTGGACTTACAGTGAAGTTAGAGTAGATAGCGAAAAAGGTGTTTTTATGTTCAGCTTGGTGGGCACTAGAAAAATGTGATGTCTAATGATTCACTCATGAACCGTTCAGTAGTATTGCGAGGTCAGGGAGTCTCTGAAGTTGCTTGTTAGCACGTGATTAGTTTGTCGGTTAGTTAGCTAAGCTGGGTGCGAAGGTGCAATAACGATAAGAAAAAAAAAACTTGTGCCAGCCATTTCGTGCGTGCGTTGAAACGTTGGGCCTTACTGCAGGTTACGCAAGCCTAACGAAGCGCACTGTGACATACGAATGGACGAACAAACGGACGAACGAACGGACGGACGGGCGCACGAACGGACGGACGAACGAACGGACGGACGAATGGACGGACGAACGAACGAACGAACGAGCGAACGGACGGTTGGAGGGACGGACGAACAGACGGACGTACGAACGCACGCACGCACGCACGCACGCACGCACGGACGGACGGACGGACGGATCTAGAGTGCTTCAACGTGCATATTTCATAAATTTTAACTGTTTAAATGCACTTTACGCAGGGTCACAGATGTTCTGCATGTCGAAATATCCCTACGCCGTGAACACGGCGCAACAAGTGCCATGTAATGTCTTTGTTGGAAAAATTTTCTTGGTCTTTCAAGGAAATAAATGAAAGCGATATATTTCAGAATCGTTTTTCTCGCATCCGGGGCGAAGAAAAAGGTATGAAGCACAGGTGTTCATCTTGCGACCCCCTGCACGTTATTAACACACCAGGCGCACATAAGCGCCCCCAAGCTGACTAGTGGACGTTTTCTCCGAAAGTATCCCCTAAATATTTTTAAGCTCACGAAATATCTGAACGTTCTTTTTTCTCCCAGGCATTGATCTTACTGAATCCGATGTTAAAACTTTCCAAGTCACTGAGCTGTTCTCAAATACCTTTACAGTTTCACACATACGAAAATTCCAAGTCACTCCGCTATTCTGTCACTCACTTTGTGCTTATGTGTAAGAGCTTCTGTACGAGACTGTGGTGCCTTGGAAGACTTCTTGCACAAGTCAAGGTTTGTGAAAAATTGTTAGAGCAGTTTATGCTGTAGGTTAGGGTGTGTATTGCAGTGCTCCGGACGTTAACATGGCTGCGTTTTGTGTTATCTTTTCATCGTCACAATCAATAACATTAAGCTTCAGTTAACGAAGTCTTAGTGTGTTTGCTTAATCTGGATATATTCTTTGCAGGTGTGTTTCTCCCGTTCGTACGTTTAGGTGAAGCTAGATTTATTTTGCTGCACTGCTAGCCTGAAACATGAGTAGCTCTGCTAAGCGCACAATAAATGATAACACGAAAAACTCACGCGGTCATAGAATAGAACTGCCTTTAAAAATAAAAAAATAAATAAAAATAAGTACAGATTCATTAAACGAGAAAGGTGACCTTTGTTAGGAAAAAAGGGAGGAATACGAAGAAGGCCTTCTATTAGTCACCCGAAAATACAGACTTCACGAGACTAATGGTCGGACATATTGGATTAACGACAGGATACACACTAAATAGCCATGAACACAGGCACTACCTGGCATCAAGCTCTCTCACACACAAATGAAAACAAACACAATAGGGTTAACCTCGGCAATCTCGTGTTCTGTAAAACATTAAAATCGCACAGTACACGAGACTAGCATTTCAATTCCATCAAAATGCTGCGGCCGGAATTGGAACGCGAGACCTTCGGGTTAGCAGACAAGAACACACAACCGCGACGGACAGGCGCCGATACATGAAGCTGATGCAGACGACTCATGTCTCTTCCTGCCAAGAGGAATTACAAGCAGCTCGTGCAATAAGAATATGAACATAAGATTTAGAAGTAACTGTGGTGCTGCATCTCTGCACTGTGGGATTAAGCCAGTGGACGTGCTCTCAAATGCCAAAATTGACTGGGGATGAAGAGTAACGACCACGAAGGCTGTCCCCTAGTGGCTTCTTTTTTCAAATACGAGATTGATGCTTTAGGTGACCCTTCTACCCGAGGCTGCTACGGCGCACGACGCCGCGCGTTCAGAGTATATTTAGTTTCGCCGTTTGCCCATAAGTTCTAATTTGCCACTACTTCGCTGCCGTAGCACGATACAGCCTCTGTAGAGCGTAAGGTTGCGTCTCGACAGGAGCCTACGCTCCATCTTAGGTGAGGATCTCTTTCCTCGACGCGTGCTTGGTCCAACTTTTGATATATAGTGTGTGTATATAAACACTTCCTTCGGGCCTCGAAACCATTTTTGGTGGTGAGTGCCCTATGACTGTGCGATAAATTTCTATACGCCTACGGCCAGCGCGCATGGGTCTTTTGGGTGCCGTAGTAGAGGAACCGATAAGCCCGGTCATAGAAGCCTTCTTATGTCTCCTGCGAGAGAGCTTAGTATAGTATAGCGTTAATGGCTGCGATAGTTGCTGTATTATATTTCACAAGAAGCGCGCTGCAGTTACGTCCCGCTGAGCACATTTTCTGTTTTACTCAGCCTTATTGCCTTTCTCGGTTATTTTTCTTTCTATCGCGTTTACGTTATAACTTAACAGCTTAAAACACCGGTTAGCGCATCTAGGCTCGACATATGGGATGACTTAACTGAGGTATCATGTGTGAAAATTTAATTTCATAGTCAAGGTGACATTTTTTTTCCCGAAACCTTCTACAAATGTCGACCTGCCCTGAAGATGGATGAATATGTGGGGTTTAACGTCCCAAAACCACCATATGATTACGAGAGGCACCATTGTGGAGGGCTCCGGATATTTCGACCACCAATGGGTTCTTTAACGTATGCACCCAAATCTGAGCACACGAGCCTACAGCGTTTCTGCCTCCATCGGAAATGCAGCCGCCGCAGCCGGGATTTGATTCCGCGACCTGCGGGTCAGCAGCCGAGTACTTTAGCCACTGGACCACCGCGGCAGGACATCTGCCCTGAAGAACTCTGTTGTAATTTTGTACGCGTATTGTAAACACGAAGAGTTCCAATCATTACCCGTTTATTGTAGGATTAAATTTCATCTAGAGCTTATAAATATTGATCAGGGAACTGCACGCTGAAGAATACAACAGTTCTCGTGGTATCTAAAATATTCAAAAGACTGATGCCTTGTGTTGTATTTTACGCCTTCTTTGGTATTGCTTTGAGATTACATAGTAAAATACTCTACTAGAAAATATGACTTTATTACTGCTTTACTTATCCAACTACCTCTTCGGCCTCGACCTGTGCAGTTAGTGCTGATTAATGAGTCCAAAAATGCAAGAATTTTATTTAAGATACGTATTTTTTGTTTTGATTTCCTTTCAAAAGTTTAGTTTGTCTACTTGAACAACAACAACAACAACAACAACAACAACAACAGGAAGAGTGTAATTATACTCGAAGTAGGTTAAGATTGCTTTCAACGTGTAAAAGGTGGTTTCTAAAAACACTAGAACCAGCGGATTGCCAAGAGTACCCTAGAAATTGTCATCATACTGCTTGCCATTACATTTGGCAAGAGGAGTTCACTAAAGCCACCCGCTTAAGGTAGCCGTTATTGCAAGCTCTCATGATAGAAGAAATCATTTTGAAAACATATCTTTGCCATTGATCAGCTTTGACATGTACATTTAAAAGGCTTTTTTTTTTCAAGATCTCTTTTTGGGCACCTTCTTGAGTTTAGACATCACGCTTTCGTTACTTCTGACAGCCTGACAGGATGAAGTATTCTCCCCATGTTCTTTAACATGTGAAGGGTGCAAATATTTTCTTCAAAGCTTGATATCGCCCGTATAATTATTACAAATCTAAAGTAAGTATTTAGTATAGACTGGGGATTCTAAAGATTCTCACATTACAATATTTCTTTACCAATTAAATATTTTATACGCATTTCTTGATAGCTATAGGCATTCTACATTTAATTTGGAGCAATATTAGCCATTAATGGATAAAACTCATAAACATTTACTTGCAGAAAAAGTTTGTTCAAAAGGAACTATGCTTAACACACCTTGTAAACAGCACTGAATAAGAGTTACTGCTAGCTGTCTGTGTGAACAATCGCATACTAGAGATTTTTTTTCCTGCCTGACTTGGCTGTTAGGGTGGCACAAACACGTCAGGCAATCACTCAGCTTTCAGTACTGCCCCCAAGATAATTTTGTGCTGGTTTCTCATAAATCAATCAAAACAAACACTACCAGAGATAAGGCTAGTCTATATTTTCTGCTTTTCACTTCATCCAACAAAAATGAGGAGAGAATGACAACATATTAGCATCTTTGCCTGAAAGTACACCAAGTGATGTTGCAGACGGTGCATCGACCAGAGAGATCTTGCTGTATCAATCATTCACTGCAGGTGGTGCGGTATCAGAAAAAAGAATGTTCGATCAATCACTGCCTCGTCCTGTAACGGAACAATAAGCAGACCACGGGGGATCATGGAAAGCCAAAAGGTCACGCGAGGTCACGTCCTTCCAATAACATAGCCACAATACCTTTGTGGCCTTCTTCGGTCATGGTTCTGACTCTGCTCCCTGGAATCTCAGATGTCCGAGATATTTATTGCCCGTGTGCCGCATTTTCTAGCCTCCTCATGCCTATAAGTTTGAGAAAAATGACATCGGGAGTGCGCTTAATATAGCATGCGTTTGATTCGTCATTAAATCTATGTGTGGGATGCTGGAACGACTAAGCGTTTTCAGGGACAATTGTGCGATACGCGGAAGCTGTAAATATCAAAGTGAGATAATTTCAGAGCATTAAACATGGACCAATACTCCGGGTGGACAAAACAAGCATTCACAAAGCAATACGCCAAGTAAAGCAATATTACGGGTTTCTTAAGTCAAATAACGATGCCTATAGTTGTGAAGAGAATATATTGCAATACATGACTTCCAGGGTACTCAAGTATTTTTCATTTCATTTTCATGTCCCCATGTTCTCTTACTCCCCTGTACGGGGGGTAAGAGACCCCCCCCCCCCCCCGTATAGGGTATCAAACCATATGCTTGTCATGTTCACATCGCTGACTTTCCACTATTTGCACTCTATCTCTCTCTTTAGATCCTTCTCACCACATGCTGAGCGTAGCTCCGCCTGCACGTTTCCGGGGCATCAAAGCAATAGTTGCTTACGCTTTTTGCGCTGGTCCCGCTAGTGGTAGAGTAATTTTGGTGGTGATAATGGCAGCACACCAACCATTAACACTCGATGTTATGTATCTACGTCACCGACTGCTGCTCCCACGTATATTAGTTTTGTTCAAATAACATGAAGCGTTTACCTCCGGGATATGGGACGTTTCGAGAGATAGCAAGAGTGTGTAGCGTGTGGTGCTTGGTGTATCATTCGGCGCTTCGTTTCCCGGTGGTCCGAGTTTCGACGAACATTAATCGAGATCGTATCTCGCTCTTCCCAGCAAATAAAACAAAATTCGCGCTTTATATAAATAAACCAAAGTGGCGCCACTTAATAAATGAACATTGAACATTAGAATAGCAAAACTTGAGCCCATTTTGTCAAACGGCAGTTCACGTCTGCATATTTAGACACTTTTTCGTTGATGTTTTTTTCATGCTTTAGTCACTTGGAGAACTCGATAAGAAACATTAATTAGGCTGTGTGTTGAGCTGATAACGAATATTGCGGGTCATGAATACGGATCCAAATTTCCTCCTCAGCTCTTATCATGCATAAAGAGTTCTTGAATCGCTTTTTGGTATGCATGTATAAATTATGGTTTTAGATTTGTAGGAAAGAACTTGGTAATGGGAACGTTTGACAGAACTTGATAGGTTAGACAGCGAGAAAACGTGCCCTGTAGCGTTTGAGGAGAAAAATAGTGAAGTGATGGGCCGAATGACGCATAACAGTACAATTTTGCAGATTCGGAGTGTTATTAATAGATCATTCTACTATTAAATGGCACCAACTGCTACCAAAACACGCAGTGTACATGCATCACGTTCACGAGATGAAAATCAACTGTATTACTCTTAGTACAGCATGTGACATGCACGATTTCTCGAGATAATCATGCCACGTGTCTACAAATCTATAGCCACTAAAGGTGATGTCGGCCGCGATGTAAGTGTATACGAGCCGATATTATGGCAATGCAAAAGGTAAGTGAAAGAGATGCAAAAAGAATGACCACATTTATACGGTGAAGCTCGTTTTCAGCCATTGGTGAACAAGCAGCAAAAACTTTCTGGGTCAGTGTGCCGTTCGCTTTCTACAAGGGGGTACGAAGTACGTCGAAAGGGGCGGGTCGTGAGTTTAGAAGTGAAGCCAATCAAAGCTAACCCTAGTCGGTGCTCCATCGCTCCTATTTTCAAGGAGGGCATAAACAAACTCTAGAACGACATAAATATGTACGTCGCTTCTCAAATTAAGTGTGACATTGCTTATCTTTTCTTCTTTTGCATAACAATCGCTCTGAGCAATTATTCGTTAAGACATCGTTACGTCTGCAAATCTGCCCACGGAAGGAAATACTGGCTCTGCTGTAATTGTTTGAGACTAAGTTACATCAACAGAACATGAGCAGTGCACGCTGGAAGTTAACACAAGCCTTACTTAGTCCTAATTTTATTTGCTTGAATACGTGAGCACAGTAAGTGTATTCCGAGTGGAATGAAGGTGCCGGGGCAAACGTTAGTATATATCTTCCGCTTCAAGAGACATCCCGACGCTGAGATTACAGTCGCTGCGAAAGGAGTTCGATCGGCTGTTCGTGATGTCTGTTCCTTTAACGATAAAACAAACTGAGAGCGACTTTGACAGAGATAAGTTTGAGAGAGTGAAGAAAAAGTGACAGACGCGGAGAGTTTTCGTGTAATTCAAAAACATTGTCATAGGCGGAAGAACAAGGGAACTAACACATAAATTAATGCCAACAAAAACGCGCTAAAATTCAATCTTCTTTTTTTTAAATTATGCGCACTTGCGGGCAGGTCACGCGTCGTACAGCCTGCGTCCTTGGCCGATAGATGTGAGCTTCGCAAGCATATTGCGTTTTGCTCTATAGCAAGATATTCACAGAGAAATTACGCTTTAGACAAAATGAGATGGTGAAGTTGTCTTATTTTCCGGGACGTTACGTTTCAGTATGAGAAATTAAGCAAGACCTTTTTTGTTTTATTTCCGCAATATTTCTGAGAAAGAACGCAACATTTAGATGAACTAAAGCGGCGTTGTCTAGTTGCTTAGCCGAAGTAAACCAAATGAAACTGAAATAAAAAGTAGAATAAACAAAAAATGAAAATATAAAGAAACATTAAAAAAGAATGAAGATTCAGCGAGAACGCCGAATATCAGGAGAGAAAAATGACAGGCATGAATTATTTTTTTTCGATGAGCCTGAAAACGTGAACCTGAAAAGGGTTTGCAACGTGTCATCCACTCAGCGGCACACGTTCGTCATTTAGAATGGCTTTACTCACTGGCTTACATTTGGATCACGATGGACGCTTACATTCGTAATTCGAACCTTGACTAAATGCGATTACAATACGCTAAATTGGACATTCGCGTTCTCTCGGGTTTGCGCCATCGTAGTAACTTGTCCTCGGTGGCCTTTATGAAAGGGTGGTTCGTTCGTAATCGAAGCCATCAATAGAATGGTCCGCAATGGCACGGCTGCTTATCTGGGTTGTTCAAATGGGTGTTTCATATAACAAGCTCCTAAGCTCCCCGCTGCTATAGCTGGGTATCAGGAAAATGGAGCATGGCTGCACCCACTTTGTATTTAGCTTACTCAGCTCAGCAAAACTGATAACAGCAAGTAGAGAGCAATTAAACTGGAATAATTACTTAACATGTCACTTATTATGAAGGACATTATTCAACTTCGCTTGTTAACACTTGACTATCAATTCGTAAATCAGCAAGTGAGCGGCGTCATTTTACGCAAGCATGGATGCTGTTCTTTGTTTTCCTCGTTATGTCTCCACCGTTTTGTGCATGTTATTTTCATTTATTTATTTATTTATTTACTTATTTATTTGTTTATTTATTCGTATATGCTTGCTTGACACACACATGAAACGTGTCTATGTCTGCGGATGTGCTGACTTCTTTGCAGGTGCACTTTGGTTGTTCCGGCAGAGCTTTTCTTAAGTTTGGCACTGTCTTGTACAACAGAAATAGCGCTATGAGCGGATAATGAAATAATTGTGTGGAAACTTCAGGCAGATTTCTACTTGAATTTATCAAGTATATGTCACCTCTATCCTGCTGCTGTTACAGCCTCGAATATCCAGCGATACTGAGGCTTCAGAAATGTTCTAGCCAATTGTACATACCAATTGAACAATAACGTGAAACGTTAGCTGTAATTATGATTAATTTTCTCAGCCTTCCCGAAGCATCGCGGATCTGACATAAAATAGACGTTTTCCGAATATACACCAAGTTCTTTCGCTTGGGTGAATTTCAATAACCATGAGGCAAATCATTGATTTTCAAAGTGTCAAGAAAGGAAGGTTAAAAAGCATGAGCGTTGAGCCATTATTAATTGGCCAGAGAAAATATTGTTTTGTTAATAGCTATCACTCGCGGTGTGTTTCACACGCTCTCTTAATGCCTGATTAAAGGCAAAAATATCTTCCACCGACAATTTAGCGAGAGAAATTTTAAAGGTTGCTTGACTCTGCATCACGCTTTGGTTAATAATTGCGTACTTTCATCTTTCTTTGTCGCTCCTGAATGGTAATATTTGAATTTTAAATACTTTTGTCATCGCGCGATGTGTGAAAATGGACGGGAAGGTGGTGTTTTGAATCGCCGATGCATATCATAATAACTTTATTGAATGGTAAAGAAATTAAAAAAAAACGAAAATGCACTTTCAAGGAAGACTAAGAAGTTCATCGCCAGTGTTTATTCTCATGCGTCGATTTTTTCAATATATATCTGCTACACATATTGGCTCGTGCAAACGGTACATAGGCAAGCAGTGGGGCCAACTTGTGTTTAGAGTACGTATTACATTGTCAAATCAAGCACAAGAACAAACATGATGAATTTCAGACCTTTTATCGGCTGCGCGTTTTAAGATTTTGGTGTAAAACTATTGGTCACATAAAAATGAGGACAGTGACGTTGATTTTTCAAAAGGTCCCAAACGAGGGCAATCTACATGTGAAGGCTAATGATGCAAATTGCGGGTTTCTCTTTTTGCCTATGTTCTTCTCAAGTACAGGGCGCTCATGAAAACACATGAGCGCTGAAGAATAAGCTTCATTCAATTCGTGTCCCTAGTCTGACGATGAAATATAATGAGAATATCGGCATAGGAAAGGGCGAAGCCCTTTCACACACCCGGAACAGTGCCTACTTAAATAATTACGTGTGAAAATACACGAGTTATTCTGGCGATTTCGGACTAGCAGTAACCGACTTCCTTCTCGACTGCTAAACTCCATTAATGTGATTATTTAAAAAATCACGGCATATTTCCAGGGATAGAGTGATGATGAGTGGGGCGAAGCGTACGTCAGTTCTTTCTTGCTTCAGTCCGCCCATCTGCTCGTCTGTCTGTCCGTTCGTGCGTCCGTCTATCTAGTGCAAAGTCCAAGTACCGCCATCTCGCATTTTTTCATCATATATTCATTATAGAGAAGTACTACCATCCAGAGGACATTCCAAGGACTAAATGAGAGGTGGCTTCCTACTACTACGACGACGACAACTACTACTACTATACACATCCCGGACGCACGATTTACGGCATAAATGTCGTCAACGATTTAGAGTATACTTGGTGCTCTACTAGTGGATAACCTAGAAGCCGTCCCGTGGGCCTCAGACTGGCATGAATTGTACGTATGTGTTTAGAAAAAGTGGGTAATGATTTGAGTACTAGGTACTCTACTATGGGAGGACATAGAGTCGTCCCGTAGGCCTCATACTTGATGAATCTCTGTTAAAAAAAAAATTGGCAGATCCCACGTACAGTGGGAATCGACGATATGCGAAGCACAAATAAGAAATGTTCATATGTCACTTCAAAATCAGCACGACGTTACGAGGTGGAGGTAAATGTTGCCGCACATGACTTCCGTGTCATGATTATCAAGTTTGGATGTGTCGTTTGCCTTCGTCATCTATTCACGTCACGTGGTACCAAATTTAGTATATGTGGAGCTAGCCAAACTGCCCTGAGCACGCTATGAGCGAGGTATGTTGTCATGTTCTTACATGACACCCTTGTCAGGAATATTATGTTTGCATCAGTCATAAATTTCGTCATCCATTGACGTCATGTAACACTAAATTTGGTGTATGCGGAGCTAGCGAGACAGCCGCAAGCACATCAGGAAGGGCCCAGTATACTCCAATGTAGCGTTGGCGCGTGCGCACGCTGGGCACAGCGACGCTACGTTAGCAAAACGCGAACATTCTATAGTCAGACGTCAGGCGTGACCAGCGTCCGTCGGCGCGGCCCGACGGCAACCGGTGCGAAATGTGACATGCTGCCTTTCACATTGATGCATTATTAAGACAACCCTGCGTCTCCCGCTTTTCATGACGGAGGGACGCCGCACGCGCTGAAACGCGCATGCGCCAAAGCAACGCAGTGCGGCGCGCGCCTGTTCGTATATGGCAGGACCGGCGCCAGGCGTGGCGATGCCGGCGTGACGCGACGAAATGAACGCCGGCGAGTACGCACACCGCGTCACGACGAAATGTATTGGCGCCTTGATAGTTGAATGTAGTCATGTTCTCAGATGAGACGCATCTCATAATTATTACGTTTGTACTAGTCACATACCTTCGTCATTCAATGGCGTCACGTAACACCAAATTTGGGACATGTGAAGCTAGCGAAACGGCCGCGAGCGTATCATCAGTGTAGCATGTAGTCATGTTGTTTCATGACACGCATGTCGTAATTATCATGTTTGTGTGTGTTATTTACCTATGTCGTCCGTTCGCGTCACGTAATACCGAGTTTGGTACATGTGAAGCTATAGCGAAACGGCTACGAGCGCATCATAAGTGTAGCATGTAGTCATGTTGTTACATGACACGCATTTCTTGTTCATCATGTTTGTACCAGTATCATACCTTCGTCATCCATTCACTTCCAGTAATACCAAATTTTGTATAAGTGAATCGAGCGAAATGGCCGCCAGCGCATCATGACCATGGCATGTAGTCATGTTGTTTAATGACACGCATCTGATGATTATCATGTTTGCACTAGTAATATATCGTCGTCATCCATTCGCGTACTGTAACACCAAATTTGGTATATATGACACTAGCAAAACGGCCGCGAACGCATCATGAGCGAGGCATGTAGTCACGTTGTTACAAGACACGCATGTCATGATTTTCATGTTAGGGTCTGTCGCTTCTGTTCGCCATGCAATCATGTCATACAATACCAGTTTTGCAACATGCCATGTGATCAAAACCACCGCAAGAGCTGCAGGACCTATAAATGTAAATCATTACATTCATGACATTTATGTTATGACTAGTCAAATATTCAAATATGTCCTTCATACAGTCATGTTATGCCACACCAAGTTTGCTATCGATACCATTACTGAAACGGCCAGGAGAGCTAAAAGCCGTAGGCGGCTAGATAGATGCGCTGAAAGTCGCCGAAGTTTGCTAAGAAATGCCCCCCATTTACCAATGGGGGGGGGGGGGGAGGGTGGAGGAACAAATGCTTAACGAGTTCGAGAACTTCGTACTCAACTATGGGAGAGCGCTGAGCCGTCCGGCTGGAGGGGGAGGGTAGAGAAAGTGGGTAACGATTAAGAGCATAGGATACTCTACTATGGGGGAGCTTAAAGCCGTCCCGTGAAGCAAAAAGCTGTGTTTAGAAAAATGTGGGTAACGATTTAGAGTACTTCGTCCTCTACTATGAGAGAGCTAAAAGCCGTCTCGATGTCTCTACTTCACGGTAGAGATGGAATGCCTGTATTCGACGGTGTATTCGATGGCACCAGCAATTTTTAACACAACACGTTTCATATTTGGCGTCACAACAACACGAGGTTTCCGCAATTATACGTCACGTGTCGACGTTGACGGTCAAAACGTGTCTTCGAGCGATCTTGCAAAGCGAGGGTGCGCAGGTAAGCAAGACGTCGGGCTTCTGCACGGCAGGCGATCTCGGATATACCACAATCATGGTGGTCCAAAAACGGGAAGATGGTATCCAGGGCATGACGAGGTGGTCGAGCATACAGAAAAAAGAACGGACTGTAGTTGGTAGTTTCATGCTGTGCGCTGTTGAATGCGGAAGTGATGAAAGGTAGCACGCCGTCCCAGTTCTTGTGATCTGCTGCGACATACATAGAAAGCATGGTGGTTAGAGTCTTGTTAGTTCGTTCCGTCAGGCCGTATGTTTGGGGATGATATGGCGTAGAGTGCCGAAAGCTTGAAGCGCATAGACGAAGCATTTCTTCCGCCACGTCTGCAGTGAATTGTCGCCCATGATCACTGATAACAATTTTAGGAGGCCCATATCGTAGAACCACAAAACGCAGCATGAATAAACACACTTCAGCTGCAGTTGCCGTTGGTATAGCAGCTGTCTCGACTATCTAGCCATTGTTTTTATCCAGCGATTGCCATTAGAAGACCTTGGAAGGGGCCCTACAAGGTCAATCCCAACTTGCTCGAATGGAGCCCAAGGGGGCGGAATAGGATGTAGTCGCCCTGGAAGAGCAATGGTAGGGCGCTTGCGGCGTTGGCACTCGTTGCAACTAGAGACGTACTGTTCCGTCATCTAACGCATTTTCGGCCAGTAAAATCTTTCTTGAAGCCGGCAAAGAGTTTTCTCTGTGCCTAGATGGCCGAACGTTGGGTCATCATGCATAGCCTGAAAGACGGAAACGTGAACACTCTTCGGAACCACGAGAAGATATCGTAAGCCGGTCGTTGCAAAGTTCTTTTTGTACACAAGCTTGTCGCGCATGCAGAAGCGAGTCGCCGACAATGTTGACTTGGTAGGAAGGAGTTCCTGTATGGTGCGGTCCCTTTGCTGCTCAATCTTGAAGGCATTGATATAAGGAAATGGCAGATCCAATGACGCGATGTAGGTGTCCAAACTTCCCACGTCACAATCCGTCGATGGAAGCGGCAGTCACGAAAGACAATCTGCATCAGCGTGACGACGGCCACTTTTATAGAAAACCGTAAAGTCGTATTCCTGCAGACTCATGATGTTGAAAAAAAAAACGGGCGTGGCCGAGATGTAGAACACTCTACTGCCACGCACAAGGCGTGGGTTCTAATTCACCCAGTGGACGTGAGAGAATCCTGCTAGAAGCTGTTTATTTTTCTTCTAAATTAGAGCAGTAGTTGTTTCGGACACCGGGGGTGGTGGCGGCGGCGGACTAAAGCTCCACACGCGTCCCGTGTTGTGATCTCATAACAGCTTGCGCTGTAGAACAGTGCGCCCTATTGATGTCGGCTTTTTTCGGCGAGAGGTGCGCTTAAACAGTAGAGTGAACGTCCCCTGCACCTCCATTGCTTCACTGTCTGCTAGTTTGCGCCAAGGTTGCGCCAAACGAAGAAACGAGCCCTCAACATTTTCCTCTTTTATTCACTTATAGTGAGGCTCCCGTTCTCGCACTCTTGGTGCCTTCTGGTCGTGTGCGAGGGCGAGCTCGTTAGTCAGCTGTCCACTCATCAAGCTATCACGTGCTACGTGACGTCATTTGACAAACAGAAGTATTCCACACTCGCCGTCACAGCTACGAGTGGTGCCGACTAACGGTCTCACATTTGTGCCCACGTAAATACTCGACAAGTGGACGAGAGGACCAGAGGATGACGGTGTTCATGGCTTGATTGGCAGAGTGGCGGGTGCGTCATCCGAAGGTTTCATGTTCGATTCTTGCCAGCGATAAGTTGTCTTTTCATCTCCTTTACTTTCTTCCACCTGTATCACACTTACTAGAATACAATTTAAAAAGTACAGTTAATGTCTCTTACACCTTTTATGGCATCATCACCTGCTGGTTTTTTGACGTTCCTTCCATAGCCCCACAGCCATTGTTCGGGAGCAACTGCCGTAGCCTTGGGCCATTCGTGCGACAAAAGAAAGCCACCCCCCCCCCCGGCTCGAGACGCGATCAGTGACTGCCCTCTCATGTTTTCATTATTGATTATCACAAAAAATATTTGTGTGGGTCGACGTTATTACTCTTGGATTTATTCAGAACATCACAACGATGGCAAAAATGTGTCTGGGGTGTTCATAGGATCATTACGCCAATAAAAGACAAATAGTCACTGGAAAAGCTAAAAGGGGTACATGCAAGTAAAACGTCCATTCGACTAACGTAATAGCAACATAATCGTATGCATAATTTTCCGCAGGCTTTTGGTATAGTATTTATTGAAATGGTTTCCGAAAGCTTAAGGGATGAAGGATCCTATAGCACAACCACCGACACCACCATTGTCATCCCTATCATCATCGTCGTCGTCATTATTGTAGGCAATTAAGGTAGCTGAAGAAGTCCTTTTCCACCAGATATTCCGTTAACTCTGCCCTGGATTATATGAGCCATTCAAACTTTCAATCAATTTTTGTTTGCGAAATATTCACCTTAGTTGATACGTCAACAGAATTAATTAGTGAGGCTGTTGCAGGACCAAGTTTACTGGTTCTTAAAGTTAAATGTTTGTAACCCAGTCGGTCGGTTCCCATAGCACAATCATCCAATTCATCACTTTCAGGTTCACAATAAGCCACCAGAAAAAATATATATATACCAAAGAGCTTCCACGCGACGGCACTAGAGGCACCCGTAATCACTGAGCTGCAGCCGATAATGGAGTGGCAGAACGTGCTTATCCGCCATTTACACTCCTTGTCACGCTTCTGTACGTATCGAGGACAAAAATGAAAAAAAAAAGAAACGAAGTATGCTGCGTGACTGTTACCCCAAACATTTAATATATTGCGAGGGCGGTGTCGCATTTTTTGCCGCTTTTAATAAGGGAGACGTGAAGCGTAGTTACAAGTTCTCTGCACGCCTTCAACTTTTCAACACCGAGGGATGAAATGTGTCACGTTAGAAAAGTTTGCGAAATGCAGTAAAAAAAAAAGTTGGGAAAACACGTTTCATTTACATGACAAGAAGACGATTACGTGCGCGCTGATATGAAATAAAGAAAGATGATATAGCAAAATGATGAAAATTAAAAACAGGCAGAAGTTTGGAAGAATGATGATAGGCGTTAATTATTATCATGTTCTGCACGAGAGATGCGGTACTTTGAAAGACGTGCACTCGAAGGCTTTGTATGACCGCTGTCACCCGTCGGCGACAGTGCTGTCACTTCGTGAGCTGCTGCTCGAAATTTTGTTTGTTTTGAGTTTTTATGTCACAGGTTTCTGTAGGCAGCAGCACCGTCGGATGAGCTTAATGAATATGAGTGACTTCCAGTGTCTTTTAACTAGAAGTACACTTCTAATGGCGTTGCTCAACCACCTCTTGGGGTGAGGTGTCCTGGCAAGCCTATAGTGTCAATATATGGTATTCGCCTATACGACTCTCCTCTAAGAAGGGCCAAGTTTAGGTACCGAAGCAGACTTTAGTTAACCGCGTGAAGAGGTGGTGTAGGAAACACCCACAAAAAGGTCATATTTAAGGGTCTAGACAGAGATGAAATAAAAATCACCACCCAGTCCCAGCTTTGAAGCGCTGTCACTTGGACTATGTTTCTACACTGCATTGTTATTTTTTCTCACTCTTCAAGAGAAACTTGTTCTGGGATAACAATTTGGGTTGTGGTTGCGGCGGAAGCGTTTTACACGAATAACCCGGCGCCCACGAGGGCAATGAAATGCGGACCTAGAAGTTGCCCATATCACAACGGTATTAATACGTGTAGTTGCGTACACCGTTTTAAAATAATTGATGCTCTGTCGATCGCTGGCTTGTCGACGATCAGCCTTTTCGGATGTGGCTGTCTGATCTGTTACAGAGGTTACTTATCATTTTACGTTGTCACATTTCGTTGTGGCCTGGATGTGTACGCACGACTTTCGTTGTTGCCCGTAGCAACTGCAGTGTTGCGTTACTAAGCACGCGAATGAAGGTGAGATTTTCTGCTTACAAGAATAAAAAAAATCACTGAATATCCACGGAGTGAATGATGATGAGTGGGGCGAAGCGTCCGTCAGCCCGTCCGTGCTTCCATGCGTCCGTTCGTTCTTGCTTCCGTTTGTCCGCGTGACCATCCGTGCATCTATGCATGCATCCGTCCATCTGTCCATGCGTCCATCCGTCCGCGAGTCCGTCCATCCATCTGCCTGTCTGTCTGTTCGTGCGACCATCCGTCCGTACGTCCGCGTGTCTATCCATCCATCCGTCCGTCTGCCAGCCTGTCTTACCGTCCGTCCGTGCGTCCATCTAGTGAACACTCCAAGTACTGCCATCTCCCATCTCGCATCCCTTGTGGCGCATACCTGCTCTAGAGCGGGTATGTGCCACCGGTGGCTACGTACTACATACATACATACATACATACATACATACATACATACATACATACATACATACATACATACATACATACATACACACATACGTACACACACTTACATGCATACATACATACATACATACATACATACATACATACATACATACATAAATACATACATACATACATACATACATACATACAAACAAACAAAAGATGGACAGACTTACGCCTTAAGGAGCTTCGCCCCTAACACTAGGAGAGAGTATTGTGCGATGATAGGTGGAGCACGTGCGCACATGCTTGGCCCTTTATTCCCAGTAAATGAAGGGCTTCTGATGTTTTTTGAAGGCCTCCTGATGATTGAAGGGCTCCTGATGATTTTTTCGAGAACTTCAGAATGCGAGTGGTAACGAAGCTGGACGTTGCCTTGACCCTGGGCAGATCTCAAGAGTCACATTCATCCCGGCTAATAGGTAGCATCTCCAATGTCGAGTTTTATAGAAGAGTTTTTTTTCATAGCACCTTGACTTATTTTCTGCGTCCACACTGCAGGGAATGGTACTGCATGTGGTTTATATCCTGCGGGACAAGAGCAAAGTGGCTTGCAGAACTGAAGACTGCAGTAACAAAGAGGCAGCTGGCTAATTGGGGCTGCGGGGTTTTCCCCACAGTAGTACTACTGCTGAAATCAAGTGTGTCGCGTTCTTTTCCTGTTGTTTGGCCAGTGATAGAAAGGGCTCGTTGATAAGAGGAATAATTGATGTTTGTGATTGACGAATCGTTTGGATGTCTCTGTCTTCCTTTCAAATTTCTGCCTCGCTTTAGCTAAATAAACCTACCAAAAGCTAAGGACAGTTTTTTTGAAGCGCACGCTGTGAACATCAAACATATGACCCAGCCAATAGGCTAGCCAGGCAGTGTCTAATCTAATAATGAGTGTACGTTGAATAGGCCGTGGAGATTAACAAAGAGAAATTCAACCTATTCACTTGTGACTACAATAAAAAATGAGCCCTCATTTTTCTTCTGTAGTTTTCCTATCAGTAAACCAGAAAAATAAGAGATAGTAAAATAAATATTCTCATTCTACTCCATTTTAACGCTGTAAACAAATGTGCAAAAAAATATAAACGTGCTATTAAAACGTGATTTTTTTCTGCAACCCAATTACAGCTAAATATGAAAAGTTTGTTCAGCATGATTCGTAACATATGCATAGTCATTTGTCTTAATAATAAGTTCTCGCTGATTGCTTTATTGTGTTTGAAACATATTTGTGAGCTAATTGTCGGCGCCAGCTTCACTACTTAGTTGACAAATTGTTATCTTCAAGAATGAAGGAAAGTAGAGTCTGAATAATTACCTGATAATCAAGCCAGTTTCACAAATGTATGACTGCATTCGATATTATACTACTGCTCATGAGCTCATGTTTCAAGGATTATAGGCTCATTTTCTACATTCGGTGAGATGCGTTAAATCCCCCGTGTCTGTCAATACATTTAATCAGGCCCTTTGATTATCATAAACATGTGATAACACATAGGGCTTGAGAAAGATAGTGCACAAGGTTTTATGTTTCCATCACGTGTTTCAAAGATTGCATGCCACAGTCCGCAAAATGTAGAGATGAAAATCAACGGCCTTTGATATCGCGGATAGCCGCGGTTTTATTCAGGTGCCTTGAGCGGACAAATCGATCAAACCAAAACGTGATTGCAAATATTACAACGCAGGGTGAGCAAATAAATGACTGGCAGTCTAGGTGGTCGAGATTAAATGTAAACAGACCTGAAACGTGTACACCAGCTTACGCAGAAGCAGAGTCAAACACGTGCGATCACTGTCTCGAAACATTCCAGAACGTACATTTTTACGGAGAGCAAACACAAAGATAGCAGCAGAGATAGAACTTAAGGTAGGTAGTATTACCGTCTGGGTGGGTCATCTACACCATGCAAAGTTGAACAGTCGTTATCGTTCAATTGAAAAACAAACAAAAAGCAACAATCCTGATGATGAAAAAGTTGACTGCATATTGACTGATATGTGGGGTTTAACGTCCCCAAACCACCATAGGATTATGAGAGACGCCGTAGTGGAGGGCTCCGGAAATTTAGACCACCTTGGGTTCTTTAACATGCACCCAAATCTGAGCACACGGGCCTTCAACATTTCCGCCTCCATTGAAAATGCAGCCGCCGCAGCCGGGATTGGAACCCGCGACCTGCGGGTCAGCAGCCGTGTACCTTAGCCACTAGAACACCGTGGCGGGGAGTTGACAGCATATCCACGGAGTGAATGATGATGAGTGGGGCGAAGCGTCCGTCCGTGAGTCTCTCCATGTGTCCATCCGTCAATCCGTCCATCTCTTTGTTTGCCCACCCGTCAACTATACGAAATCGTCAACTATACAAAAAATCACTAACGCCGTCTAGTGATATTATTTCCAAGAAATACACACAACGCCATCTAGTGTATGAGAAGGGAGACGCTACTGGGTCCGCCAGAGGGGCGAGGAATTGCCCTAGATCATAAGGAGCTTCGCTCCTAAAAATGGCGCTTCCTTAGGTTACACCATATTGTCACGGGGAATATTTATTCACCGAGAGCTGGTCTTGCTAACAGCTTAGAGAGAGCACAGTCATGCAGGCCAAGGGGAGAAGCTCGAGAGCCCAACCGACAACAACCACGTTGTCGTCTTCTTCATTTGGGTGCCAATTCAGCTCTGTCGGGGCGACAGTTCCATACATGTATCAATATGTATGTATGATAACATGGCTGACATAAATGGCGGTATTCTATGAAAGCATACTATGCGAGTGGCATGTTGCCAGCCTTTACAGCAGTTTCTGCTTTTCGTTTGATCTGAGTGCTTCAAGCGATTTGTAATGGTTACTAACTATAGATACATACACCTTGCCTGGAAGGATGCAGCGACGACTGTGTAGAAAGTGCGGATCGAAATAGCGATGCGGAACACACCCGTCAAGGGAGAGGGTAGAAGAAGAGAGAAAGACTGGATAATTAAAAGGCAGGAAGCTTGCTAGACTTTTCCACCAAGCCATTCTGTAAAATCAGACAGTCGGAGAGAAGTGGACCGCAGATATGGGGCGTCAACATTTGCACGAACACAACACGATGTGACCTCGCAGGGCGTGTGTTGGCGGGAACGTGCGTCTTATCAAAAGGCATAGGAATAGCTGTATATTTTTAGGGGAATCTTTTATACATGTTCTGTCTTAACATGCGTGAAAAAAAAAAAAGATCTGACATTCAATGGCTGAAAGGCTGATCGCCTACGTACGCCACACCAAAACCAAGCTCATCAAGTTCGATTATCGCTGGTTAATACTCACCCTGTCAGCCCACCCACCGCATGCCTTCTCAAGAGTCTGGCCGAGGGGAGATCTCTTGTGGCTAAAGAAAACAAAGGCAGATTTCATGTATCATGCGAATCATGTTATGTTATGCGAAGCATGCGGAGAGAAGGTGATCGTCACGCAATCTTCTTTATTGGGGGAGGCTTTAGAAATTGACGCTTAAGATATGTACAAATGTACACACAGACATATATTGAACAGTTTTATATGTTCATATAAACAGTTATTTACAGCTGCGTAGCGATACCAACAGCAACATTCGTGTTACAAACACCAGAAGCCTTAGGCTGATGTGTAGTCATCTGAAGTGCTTGTGCTTGCGAGGATGGTATTCCTGCATAGCGCTACGCATCTACTTCAGTGAATCAATGTTAGCCAGACGTGACGCACCTGCCATAGGGGTACATATGTGATGTTTACAAAATTAGATAGCCAGCACTACAACTACAGTTCACGTTTCTCGAACATTACGGCTACGCATATGGTCTTTTTACAATAGGAGTGCTGAGACAGGGCTCTGTGGTATAATACTTGATTACCACACCTAGTACTTTAGCTTGATTCCTGCTGGGACCCTGATGTTTATTCTTTTTAGTCGTTGTCCATGCTGTTGAAGCGCAATTTTCCTAATACTTTAAGGAACAGAAAATTTAAATTGCCAATGTCTGTCCTCGCGGTTGGGGGTAGATATAAACTGTCTAACACCTGCGGCGTATACCCACATACCACAGCCAGCGGTATGTGCCACGCACGTTAAAAGGAAAGGGTTTGATGACGTGCGGGACCAAATTTTCACGTTATTGATTCCATGACCATCCAACATATTCGTCAAACCATTTTACCCTTCCATACTATATTGTTGTTCTATCCCAAGTTAAAGAGGCGATCACGAGAGCAACCATATATAGGCGGCTAGATAGATAGATAGATAGATAGATAGATAGATAGATAGATAGATAGATAGATAGATAGATAGATAGATAGATAGATAGATAGATAGATAGATAGATAGATAGATAGATAGATAGATAGATAGATAGATAGATAGATAGATAGATATAAATACTCGAGGTATGTGCTGTAGGCAAAGTAATGCTTCCGATTTAATAAAAGCAAAGCTGCTACATCACATTCACTGACGCCACCAATTATTAGAACACGTGTTTCTAGTGGGATATATAGTGCCACGGACCAAAACGTTAACGGTAAAAGACAGATGAAGCAATTTTGCACTTAAGATAAATAATAAAAAGAAAACCCCACAAGTCACGGATGCTTTACCCAGTGACGCTCGCGCATCTTGCTGACACGGCGATACATAATTACCCACACTTGAGCGGCATTGTTTATAGTAGTTGCTCACGTTACTTATGCCGCTTGCGCGCTCTGAACACGCCGGCTTAATTAACTTGTCCCGCCCAGCAGGTCTGTCTCACTTAAGACTTGACAAGGAGAGGACACTGACGTGGAACAGCTGGGAAAGACCCTTCTAATCTGGCTGACGAGAGACACTTGTCGTCTTGCGTTAATAAAAGACAAGGCGGGCGTGCAGTGAGGTAACTTTGCACATCGTGCATTCGTTCCCTAACCTCTCATTTCAATACCGTGTATTCCATAACGCCACGTGTCTTTGTCAAGCGCTGGGTATGCAGCGATTTCGTCAGGTTGGTCGGCGTTATATACGCGTGGTTCATCCAGTAAACTTCACAGTCAGCGACGTATTGAGTTTCTTTTTCTTTTCTTTCCAGCTTTTGTCTTTGGCTGTCGCGCTGTAGCCAGGATGAATTCGCAGCTTCTTCGCAAATGTACAGAGAAACGGAAGGCAAATTTGACAAAGTAATGTCTCGTTGATGAAACAATATTTTATTATTAAGAATGAGGTGCTTGCTGGAGTTCTTTATAGAACGTGGAGCCCGCCAAGGGACAATTATGAAGCAGCTACTTAGCAGGCACTTCTATGAAATATGAAAAATGCTCTTTTTTAGCGCTATTTTATTTTAGGAGCGAAGCTCCTTAAGGCGTGGGCTGTGCGTCCCCTGTGTGTAGCCACCTCTCGTTCAGTTCTAAGTATTACGCTAGCCACCACCCGATCTAAAGGGTACAGCCATATCCATCCGTCCATCCGTCCATCCGTCCATCCGTCCGTCCATCCATCCATCCATCCATCCAAATATCCATCCATCCACCCGTCCGTCCGTCCGTCCGTCCGTCCGTCCGTCCGTCCGTCCGTCCATCCATCCATCCGTCCACCCATCCATCCGTCGATCCATCCATCCGTCCATCCGTCCATCCATCCGTCCGTCCGTCCGTCCATCCGTCCGTCCGTCCGTCCATCCGTCCGTCCGTCCGTCCGTCCATCCGTCCATCCGTCCGTCCGTCCGTCCGTACGTCCGTCCGCCCAAAAGATGCAAGATGTTATAAACTAGACGGCGGTACGTGTAGTTGATTATGAAAGATGCGAGGTGTTATAAAATAGAAATGATGCCACATATGGCGCGTGTCATCGTTCGATATAGTGCGGCGACGTACGCTAGGGTGAGCGTTGCAATAAAATCGAGTGGGCAAAATGTACGGAGGATTCATGGTTTACCAGGTTTACCTCCGGAGCTTCGCCCACTCATCATCATTCACTTCGTGGATATGGCGGCATTTTTCTTTCACGATAACAGAAGCCATGCGGATGCTTGCCTGATCCAAAGGGGATCATTTTGGGCTACTCGCCGTTATTAGAACATTTTTTTTTTCTGAACGTGTACCGTGTGAATCAGAATAAACTGCTTTTTAGGTGAAAACGTACTCCATGGACTCGCGTTGCTTTCGGTCAATGCGTGCATGCGTGCATAGGGCGTACAACCGGCATAAATTAGTACACATAGAGGTTATTTAACTCTATTCCACCGTCATCGGTAATTTACCTCTTCGTTATTCTCCTTTTCTTCTGTTTAGACAAAAAGCAGTAGGATGTACTTACCCGATTTTGGAACTGACATTCATTTCAGTCCTTCGCTGAAGCTTTCTCAGAATTTTTTAGATGCTTAGATTAGATAAATCATCCAAGAAATGATAGGTTATAAAATAAAATTCAGACAAATATAAAAAATATAAAGCAGTTCTTGAAAGATATAGAGGGGCCCTTCAAAGTCTTTACTAATCTATCACCCTTTAGCGCCGCTATAATGCGATACATTTGTAATAGTCGAGATAATTAACAGAATGAATTCGAGAATAATACAAGCTTGAAAGAGCGGGAATATTCCTTTATCCAATCAACTCTGAAAGACGCTCTCTCTCGGTAGGCTCATCTGCAAAGAAACGATCAGCAGCTAATAACAGCAGGCTTAGTTGTTGTGCCAGAAGCAACAAAATCAAGCTTACTCATGGTACGTTAAACAAAGGCGAGGTGAGGAAGATTTTCCTTAACGAGCCGTTGCTTTATGCATCTTTTAAAGGTTGACGATGGAAATGACAGTGCTTACATTGAAAAGTAGGTGTTATTTGAGTTGAGTGCGTACAATGAACACCTTAATTGCGTCATGCCAGGGGCCGGAACATTGTTACATTCGCTTCCGATTACGACCTTTCCATCATGAACGATGGTACCCCAACTTATCTGCGGGGTCTCACGTATGGCAGTTGCCTTGACCTGACATTGGTGTCACGGTGCTTCTCTCACAAAGTTAAATGGTTTGCGATATTGAGACTCATGGAAGTGATCACATACCCACCTACGTGAAGATCGATGGTATCATAAAAAATTTCTCATCCGGTGTTGTAATTGGCACAGACTGGTCGATGTTTACATCGCGTGTTGAGAACGCTTGCCAAGAAGGCCTTGCCTGCAGCATGGAAAATACCATCGCGGAAGCTATGCAAGCGTCCAATTGTAAATTACCATTTTCGTCTAAAACAACACAGTTCGACATCGAACTGGAAAAATTACGAGCTATACAAAGGCGTGCTGAACGACTATACAGACGCACAAGATCAATTTACGACCTGAGGGAAGCAAAACGGCTCCAGAAAAAGATTCAACGACACATTTACAAGCTGGAGAGTGAACGCTGGAAAGCATTCTGCGAATCTCTAGACCTTCATAAACCGCTGTCATATATCTGGAGAACAGTTCGTGGTCTTCGCTCCTCTCCGCAACAACGGCACCCTTTTAAAGCTTTGGCACTTCATCATGGAAAAACAGAACTCGAGGTGGCTGAAGAATTTTGCACGAGAGTTGCCGGGAATATTATGAATGAGAGCATCGACGCCGTCATCGTTCCTGAGACGCGATTACCAGAAATAGACATTCCATTCACCATGGAAAAACTGGAAAGTGCATTAGTCGCTTCTAAGCGCACGTCATCACCAGGTCCTGATGGTATTACTTATAGTGCCTTGGGACACCTTGGACAAAAAGCCAGAAGAGAACTTTTAACATGCTTCAACAACTTCTGGCTCAGCGGCAGTGTTCCCCGAGAATGGAAAATAAGTCGATTAATACCACTTCTCAAATCGGGAAAATCACCATTGAACTTGACAGCGTATCCACCTATTGCCCTCGCAAGCTGCCTCGGAAAAGTGATGGAAAGAATGATTGTATTTCGTCTTGAATGGTACTTGGAACGATACACCAAATACCCTTCTTGCATGGCAGGCTTTTGTCGGGGCCGCTCCTCCATCGAATGTGTCCTTGACTTATCGCCGTTTGTTCAGCAAGAAAAAAGTCGCAAGCGCTTATCAGTGGCACTCTTTCTTGACGTGAAAGGTGCATATGATGATGTAGCTCACGATGCCATCCTCACTTCTCTCGCAGCGATGGGCATTGGTGGACGAATGTTTCAATAGGTAAAAGATTATATATCTGGCAGGGGTTTCTTTGTGCAAACAGATGAGGGTAAAACTGCTGAACATTACAACTACTGCGGAATACCTCAGGGAGGTGTTTTAAGCCCCAAATTGTTCAATGTTGCCCTCATTGGTCTGGTGAAGGTTCTGCCACAGTCGGTGTGCCTATCCATATACGCTGATGATATTTGCCTCTGGAGTGCTGCAGTTACTCGCCCTCAGGTGCGTGCGCGAATACAGCGGGCAGCAACCTTCACAACAGCCTACCTTCAGAAACAAGGCCTAACTATATAAACTGTGAAGTGCGCGTTGATGGCGTTTACACGCAAATCAATGATGCCATACCCTGTTTACATCAATGGGCAGAGTGTCAAATATGCACGGACGCATCGTTTCCTGGGCATAATAATCGATAGAAGTCTTTCGTGGAGCCCGCATTGTGCGTACTTGAAGAAGAGACTGCTATATATTCTGCATATAATGAAATTCATGTACGGGAAAGCATGGGGAACTTCTGTGGCCTCCATGCTACAGCTGTACAGGGCCCTATTTCTGGGTCTATTGCGCTACAGCTTGCCGTTACTGACTAACTTGCAAATCCAATACTCATTCATTGGAGAATTTGCAGGGTCAGGCGCTGCGTATCGGCCTAGGGCTGCCCCGATGCGCTTCTACTTATGCCACAATCATGCTTGTCAAAGACCATCCGGTCAGGACATATAGTGTTGTGGATTGCCCCAGAGCACACATTCGACATGCTAGCCATGTCTCCGACCACCACTTGGCCCTTCCACCCTCCGGAAGACCACGTGCTACGTTTTCAGTCGTCATAGCCAAGCACTTAAACAGCATTCCATCAGGATATACGCCAGCTACGAGAATGGCATGTCCTTTGTGGTGCCTCGACCAGCCGCAAGTACTTCTAGAAATTCCGTGTATCAAAAAGAAAAGCAATCACTCCATAGTAGCATTGAAGCAAGCAACACTGCTATTATTACATGAGTTGTACTTGGACCGAACGCAGATATACACTGATGGGGTCTGTCTCGTCCAGCAGCTCATCAGGTGCCGCTGTAATTCCGGCTGCAGCATTGACAATCAAATTTAAGTTGTCGCATATGACTACGTCTGCGGCATCAGAGCTTGGTGCAATAATGGCTGCTTTACAATATCTCGATCAAGAGCGTCCAGGAAAATGGGTCATATTCTGTGATTCGAAGGCAGCGCTTCAGAGTTTGCAGTCTGCCATGCGTAGGAGGAATCATGAGCAATTGGTACACGAAATAAGGCATTGCCATCATGAAGCTCTAGCACGAGGGCATGATATTATATATCAATGGCTGCCTGGACATATCGGTATTACCGGAAATCAATTAGCCGATGATGCAGCCCGCTCAGCCCATGAAGGAACCCGTGTAATCCCGATTCCTCTATCAAGGAATGATGCAGCAAGACAACTTTACCTTCTGGCTCGAGATTTTACATGCACGTTCTGGTCGTCTACCAGCTTCCAAAGGTGTCAATTTTATGATCTGGATCCTTCGCTCAAGCTAAAGCTACCATCACAACTTTCCCGCTCCGATGCGACACTATTATGCCGCCTTTGGTTGAGTGTTGCATTTACAAAGGTGTACTCCTTTCGCATTGGTATGGCAGACACTCCTACAGGCGACTACTGTGGGGCTGAAGAGACCATCGAACACGTCCTGTGCAGCTGCGCTTGCTACGACACACAGCGATGCCAGCTCCGGATGCTTTTGAATCAACTTGACCCCGGACCATTTTGTGTGCAGAAGATTCTAGGACCTTGGGCATCTGCCTCAGTTGCGCAGAAAGCGACTAAAGCACTGCTACTTTACTTAAAGTCAACAAACCTGAGCAACCGCCTGTAGACCGTGTGTGCTCCCCCGAGTGTGCTCGTGATTGTGTGTACCTTCTTATCTCTGTGCAACCTCTTTTCTCCCCTTCATTCCTTCCCCAGTGCAGGGTAGCAAACCGGGTGTGCGTCTGGTTAACCTCCCTGCCTTTCCTTGCATCTTTATCTCTCTCTCTCTTAATTGCGTCTGCTAAAATGATTTCTTTCTTCCATCTGCGCTTGCTTTTCATAAGCGATGAGCTGCAGCACGCCAGCCTCGTCATCGGGGCGATGCAAAGTTCTTGAATATCATTTATGATGAGTAGAAAATAAAAACGAAAAGTATCATTCGTTGATCGAATCAAGCTTTAAGTGTTTTTCTTTAGATTTTATTCAGATTTGGTCGTTTCTTGGCAAGGTCAACCTATTCCCACTTTTTGTTACATGTAAGCCATTAAACCCTGGGGGTTATACACAACGGCATAAATAACTATAATTCAGAATCAACAAAATACACTACACGCTGCGCTTGCATTGAGACTGAATAAAAAATTACCTGAATCTTTTCAACAGCAACGCATATTTACGCAAAAGCGTTTCCTCTTATTTCGTATAGTGTGTCACGCTTATTGCGCAAATCTCTAAGCAACAGTTCAAGGCTGAAAGTTCAACGGCATGAAACGCGCTCGGGGCCCCACTTAAAAAAAAAAAGTAAGTTCTCTTTGCGAAAGTTTCGTTGCTATTTATACAATGTTATGAGGGCCTTCACAACGTGTCTCGCATTCACATGTGTGGAAATGGCTTCCACGATAATAGAATCCTCGATAATAGAAAGTTTGTCAACAGTTTTCATGAAAGAAAGAAGGGTCAGCTTTGTGTGACTACCCCCTGGCTATGTCTTCGCAATAGCGTCTGGAACGGTGTAGCTTTGTTTTCTCGATGCTATCGTGAAACATCTTGCGATGCTACCCGTCTTCCCCTAGGCCAAGGTAGGCAACTGCGCTGCTGTGAAATGGATAGAAGTTCCCGCAACACCGAAGCAAATACCATACCACACAACTTTCAAATCTTGCCTTGACCTTCGAGCGCACAAAAGCTTTCTGGAGCCCATGGACTCTAAAGATTTGCAACAGCGAAGAACAAGAGAATACGAACCTAACGGGAAAAAAGTGGCCTTGGCTAGGACGGCTCAGCCTAAGTGGTTTCAATTGCTTAACGGCTGCCGGATTATATTGCTATGGATTTATATAACGAAATCAAATCTGCAGGCAAGTATTAGAATCTCTTTAGGTGCAGTTCGTTGACACGAGACACCTAGAAGTGTCGGGTCATGTGAAACCAAGAATCTTTATCTTTGATGTTGTTTAGTCGTATACAAGTCTTCCAGATTTAAACGCTGCCTAACTTCAATTTTCTCTTACAAATTTCACAGAGAAAAGAAGGCGACAATACAGGTGGTGCAGCCTATAGTATCGGCTTGGTTCCCTCCGTGGACACATATTTCCACATTTCCGTAAAAAAAAAAAGACAGCTAATGAACCGTCTACGACGAGCTTGTTGTGTTTGAAGCAAACAAAGGAAGCCCGTCTGTCCGATTCCTTGGGCAAAGCGTATTTAAATTGGGATGCCTTTAAAACCAATTGAACTTATGGGTGCGGCCCTGTTGGGTGCATGTGCACGTACATGTACGGAGCAACTTTCTCACTCTTTTGTCTTTTTTTTTTCGCCGCATGGCTGGAGCTCTACCGGCGGACCGTGCAATGTGACGCTTGCGGAAGTGCGCATTCGAGCACTCGCGGAGGTGCTGTTATAGGTTTGCAACCCGAATGACAAGTTTATCTAAATCTACATTGTTAAAGATAAAAGAGTACTTGACGATGTGTTTGTTCATAACTTCGTCTGCATTGTTTATTTACTGTACTATTTTATTTCCTCGCTTTCATCATATCTTCATCTCCTTATTCGATTACCTCCTCTCGAATAAGAAGAAAGGCGTTCTGCTGCTCTAAGTGGCAGTTTCCAGCTTGCTACATCCATATTTCCTCTTTGTCCGGATGCGAATACATACACACCGAATAAAAACAACAATAATCGATACGAACCTGCGTTTGCGTTCTGTCAACTAATGTCAGCCCTGGGGCAAAAAAACTGAGATTGGTTTTTGCTGTGAGCAAGCAGCCAAGAAGTCAGCCAAGCAAACACCGAATGTCGAGGGGTAAAATTTTCGATGACATGCTTTCGCTATACGTTGATTTAATATTTGTATATGTAAGCTAAACAATGTATTGAGAAACTTGTCTGATCGAAAACTTCTGGCTTCACCTAGAAGCTGCACTTGGATTCGTGGCACATTTTCATCGATAAATAAAAGACGGGACAATCAAAAAAATACTTTGATTTTTCTCAGAAAGGGTCAAAATAGTGACCTCTGGTTCAGAATGAAAATGTAGAAGTGGCACAAAGAAGGCTAACCCGAAATGAACAACAAAAAAAATTTAGGTCAATTATGCACTGCAGCTCCTTGTGACTTCGAATTGCAACCATGCGGGGCAATAAACGTATATCGTGCCCAGAGCTCTAGAGCTGATTTAGCGAAAATGATCTGAACCATTTGTCAGCACTTACTAGCCTTCAACTGCCCTTCCCATATTCCAATTTTTTGCTTTTTTATGGTAAATAAAAGTAAACGCCAGCCCTCTATTTTTGATTCTGCTGACGTGGCAGTCCCGCAACCTCACATTTTATTTTCCCTTTTGCTAAAACAGCGTCACCCCCCCCCGCCCCTCTCCCCAGAAAAAATTGTTTAGTTGTATTCTTGTTTATAACTTTCACGTTTGACCCACTTATATAGCCCCCAAGACAACATAACTACCGAACAAGGAGCAGAACATTTCCTAAAGCGTAAGCATTGGCATCGAGAAAGCTGCAACTCGAAAAAATGGCGCTGTTTTGCTGAGACAAAGGGCAACAAACCATAGTGTGGGCGCTCGCCAAGAAAAAAACAATAAAAACAAAAATGGTCGAGCAAAAAACAAAACAAAACGCAGGAACTCTCTTCGCCCATCTCTCTGCTTCTCTCAGCTTTCATTCTTTTAGGCCCAGCGCTCATCACTTACAGCGCCCCTGGAACCACGCCTCAAGAGCTTCGTCGTAAAGGCGCTTTTGAGGGAGAGGTGAATCACATATAGCTCAGCGACGGAACAACTGTTCGTATCATTCTGTGAAAGAAAAGAAAGGGCGGCTGACGTAAAGCGAACAAAAATGGAAGGGCTGGGGGCGAATGTTTCAAGCTCGAAGGAGAATCCAGTGGTCGACCGCGCAATGGAATACGCGAGAAACCATTCCTGCCTGACTGAGCCAGATGGTTTCACGTCATGCCATATAAGGCGGAAACAGTAGAACCGGAACTCACACCCAATCGGTCATTCTCTGTGTTCTTTTTTTCTCATTTGCTTTCTCTTCTTGTCACTCCGACTTGTCGCGAAGATCTATTGATCGCTGAATTGCGAAAAAGGAGGAAAAAAACTGGGGGGTTGGTTGCGAAAGTAGCCTCGCCACGGTAATCTATAGTGTCTAAGGTACTCGGCAGCAGACCCTCAGGTCGCGGGATCGAATCCCGGCTGCAGCGGCTGCACTTCCGACGGAGGCGGAAATATTGTAGGTCCATGTACTCAGATTTGCGTGCACGTTAAAGTACCCCGGGTGGTCGAAATTTCCGGGGCCCTCCACTACGGCGTCTCTTATGATCATATGGAGGTTTTAGGACGTTAAACCCCACATATAAATCTATCTTGCGAAAGTAAGTATCGTCGCTTTCAATCTCTGTTTGGCCACACATGCCGCCTGTGGCGTCTGGCTGCTGGCAGAGCGCATTTTCTGCCAATGCTTATCTGTAGTGCTTCATGCTTGCGTTTGTCTGTACATACGCTATAGCGTTCGTAATAATGCACCACGATCAGCTAATGTCAGCGTTGTTCTTACCACACGGAGGGGCTTAAAGAAAACAGCAAGAACAAACAACGACAACAAGAAAACATGAAGCTCAGGGGAATTACTGTGACTTGAGATAAAAATATAGTGGCATAGAAAACAGATATGTCCTTTGTCTTTGATAAAACACAAATGCTGAAATCTATGACGTTGCAAACGGATGAACCTCTTTGTGTTGAATTTATTATGAATTGAGTGGTTACTGCGTCGGTGAAATTCAAGTCGTTCGTTGTCAACATTCAGTCTTACATACCTTAATAAGCTCGTGTAGCTACGAACTAATTACATGCAATGTTAGTCTTATTCGTGGCAAATGATACTTTTTTTGTGACGACAGCCCTACATGAATGTCTTCAAAAACCCAACGCTTGCTACTTTTTGAAGTAAATTAAAAAATGGCATAAAAGTTAATCTTTTTGGGTAGAAATCTGGCAAGGTAAAAAAGCGAGTCCACTTTCATATTTGTCATACAGCGACGACTGAGACGGCGCAAATCTTCGATTAGGCTTTAGCGCAGCAGATTCTTCATCAACTGCCATGTTTGGACCCATCCCACTTTCTTCTTACGTTTTCGCTCAAGCCGGCTTTTGCGCCGTCTGCTTGCAAGATTCCTGGTTTTCGAATGGTTTCCACGCAAACATAAATCCCGCCTGATTTCTTCTGCTCCTTCTGTTGAAAATGGCTCGCGAAACATGAAGTGGCAGCTCACGTAGTCCGTGTCATCCACGTGCTGATAGATTTTAAGAAAATTTGGCTAATTGAAGAGAAACTAAAGAAACAAGAAATAGGTAGAATGCCTATAGCAACAGCAGCGTGAAGATGAACCGTAGAGGCACTCTTTCCAATTAAGAGGTGCCAACTAATGGCTCCATTAGAGCCGTGGTTTGGAGAGGAGGTGGAAAACCGGAACAACACGCACACAGCGAAAGGCGGGGAAGTTGGGGAAAGAAGAAAGGGAGGGGGAACTGAAGAGGAAAAGGGAAAAGGACGGTCCTCTGTTAGTCGATCATAGATCGCTGCGTAGCGGAGGCACTTTCTCGGTCAGTCACGCAGCGAAGTGAGACCTCTGCTGCCTTGCCGGCAGGAGTCACTTTTCGTCCTTTTCCTCCATTTTCCTTGGCTTCACAAAGGCGCCAAAGCACGTATAACGAAGTGTGCATTGACGCTCACATCAGTGTCTCTACAGTGTCTGTGCTCGTTCCCCAGGCGTTTTCTCTGCTTTACGAATGGTGGAAGATCTAGTCAGTTGAAAGATGCGCCGGAATGAGAGGACCAAATTAGTACATTCAGTGATGCTACTGAACATAAGAAAGTGCAGAGTGTGTTTATGCACCACGTCATCCAGAACTCACTAAGTTGCAGTCCTATGGAGACAGTTAAAAACCAAGTCGTATAAGCGTTGGACATCATTACTTGGTATATATCCAGAAATACGCACTCAGCAGATTGTGGAGAACGACCAATCTTTCAAGACATACCAAGCCAATTACAGGGATTAATGCCCAGTTATGAGAATGCAGCCTCCACTGATGGTACATAAACTTGCGTTGGCAGGCCACGCTATCCGTTCATCGTGTAATATTTTACAGCGCAACGGGTTAGAACAGACAGAGAAGGGACTCAGTGCTAACCCGTTATAACCCGTTGCGCTGTAAAATATTCCACGATAAACATCCACCGACTCACTCAACTCGTGATTCTGCACGCTATCCATCTATGCTTTTCACTGCTAGATCGGCCGGAGGAACTCTAGGCAGTCCAGCGAATCGAGGAAGCCTTTAAGAGGGAAGGCGTCCGAGTTGACACCTAGCCCTGTGCCTGGCACCCAGGATATGTAATGAAGCATTTTTTTCTTTGTGTCTGTCTAGCACAGTAGCCACAACTGCTACGTGCGTGGAATAACGAACAAGTTACACGTAGGCCTTACAGGACCCATAAAATGATCTCACATACGACATTCGTTGAAGTCACTCGCGTAAACACTGGCCGCTTGGGCGATGCAGGGGAGACCACATGCAGTCATGCCCATCCGGCGTCCAGTTTCCCGAGTAAGCGGGGCCATCAGGAAATGAGGACTTGGGGTCTGCCCCATCTCTTGCTTTTCGGGGCGGGGGGCATCACGCTAGTGGCGGTAACCGGCAGTCTACGATGCCGAGAGACTCGGAAGCTTGTACGACCGAGGCCTTAGCGTATGACTCATGGGAACAATAAGCGCGGCCACCGCGATGGGTACGCTGAGCATAGCATGTATAGAGAAAAGGCAGGGGCTGATAGCACTGGTGTACTCGTGGGACGGCTCGACTGACTTCGTCCGAATGCTTCGACGTAGAATCAATTTCGTCTAGAGCTTGAGGCTCTACGCTTGCTTCTTGTATTCGTATCACCACGAACATCACTAACGTTGTTTTGGGAAGATATGGTGATTTTCGCAGAAAAAGAAAAATGAACGAGCCAAAACGTTGAACGGCAAAGGAAATCACGGACTGGGAAGATAAAGGAATAGACCATTAAACAGTTAATAAAATTGATAAACTCTGCCAGCTGTTTCTGCAAAATATGAATCACGCACAAAAAAAAAATCATAACGCCGAGAAGCTTCGATCACCTTACTAAGACATGCATTGTTCATTTCCGCTGCGACGCTCAATACAGGAAGAGATCGCTTTCAGGACTGGTGGAAATTTGAACGCATCATAGGAAGGCCGAGAGGAGAGGCTCATTTTCGTCACACGTGTCTGTCTGCACTTCTTGTATATGAGTGGCTTTATGAGCAACAGTAAGTAATGTGCAACAGTTTCTGCGAAAGGTAGCACTTTGCGATAGGAGGAGAGACGCTGCAAGGTGTAAAATAATATGTCTACTTAGGGCAGGTAGGAACCACGGAGCCGAACCATGAGAGTGAAATAACTAGAAGAATAGGAATGGTGTGAAACACATTCGGTAAACATTCTCAAATTATGAATTGTAGTCTGCGATAACCCTCAATAGGAAGGTATATAACAGCTACAACTCGCCAGTACTTACCTACTAAGCAGAATCATGGAGGCTTGCAAAGGGGGTTCAGCTTAAAATGATTCAGCAAGCGATGGAAAGGAAAATAGTAATTGTAACCTTAAGAGACAAGAAGAGAGCTGAGTGAGTCAATGAACAAACCGGAGTAAAGGATATCATAGTTGAAATGAAGAATAAGGAATGGACATGGGCTGGGCACGTAGGCAGGATAACAACTAATCATTAAGTAACTGACTGGATCCCCAGAGAAGGCAAACGCACGAAAGCAAGACAGAAAATTTGGAGGGCCGATGAGATTAAAGAGCTCGCAGGTATAACGGGACTCGGAAAGCACAAGACGGGGTTCATTGGCCGATAATGCGAGAGGCCTTTGCTCTCGAGTGGGCGTAGTCAGGCCGATTATTATTATTATTATTATTATTATTATTATTATTATTATTATTATTATTATTATTATTATTATTATTATTATTATTATTATTATTATTATGAGAAACGGGACAGAAAAAACTTGAATGAAATGAAATAAGTGTTTTATGGAGGCAGCTTTAGTCGAGGGTCTCACAGGCCTTATCCGCCAGTTTAACTTGGACAATCAGTAGAAAGGAAAAATCGGGAGGAAATGCACGCTGCACACACAGGGCAGAGTTTCACAGGTGGTCGCTCAGTGATGTTGCCCTCAAGCATTGCAGAAGGGCTCGTGTAGCATTCTGTGCTGGTGTACTTGAAGACCACGCACCCAAGATTTTCTACGGAGTAAGTGGACGAATCATCCGCCAATTACCCTCTCCCGACGTGTAGGGTAGCATACTGGACTTAGTCTACTTAACCTCCACACCATTCCTATATTCTTTCTCTCTCTAGTCCATCCGTGCTTTTATGTTGACGCTGATCTTGAAGCTCACCTGAGGAGCTTATTTTCATACTTATTTCAATACATACTTATTTCAATGCACTTAGATTCCCACAAATATCTGAGCCGTCGCTTAGCAGCTGCTACAACCGGCAGCGCTACTCGCTAAGCCACCTGGCATGGCGTCACAAGAGGAGCCGGTGAAACCGCGTTGCAAATGGGGAGGGGCAGGCGTTGCATCGTAGAAGGGGGCGGCTCAGTGGGGTTCGTTCGCTGATAAGGAATGTGAGTCGGAGAGACTGAAAGGAGCCAGGCTTCGTCATTGGAACTAAACCAAGAGGAACCAGCTACGAGCTTATGAGACGGTGGAAGAACGAGCCACACTCCTCGAGAAACGTAACCGTGCATAGAACCGAGCTAAACAATAATATTAACCGTGACTCTCAACTAAACGCCCTCCCAGGTATAACATACTTAAGGCACAGGCAATGTTTTTGATGCCCTCTCCGGATGACAAAACTAATACAGGAGAATAATGGGGATATATAATGAGCAAATGGTTCCATCAGTCAAATATTATTGAGTTACTTACAGCTTGTTTTTGTCTCAGACGCGTCCTGACAAGTATGATTTGTTTTGTTCTTTCCAATGAAGCATCATCGTTGACTCATTTTTACACAAAAAGCTGTTATAACAACTCGGGTCTCGCGCAGCGCCGTAGATGTCCACCGCCGCCGCCGGTGTCTGTAACTTAGAACCAATAACACATTAGGGCTGGAACCCGGGTCCGCTGGTTGAGAGCCCAGTATTCTACCACTGAGATACGCTCGTGCTTGGGACTTGTTGGCAAACTTGCCTTAGACAGGCTTGATGTCGGGAAAGCAATCGTGTTAATACGACTTAGTAAGCGTTTTAAAACAGTGAACGAACAACCAGTCGTCGCACAATGCAAATAGCGTAACAAGCGGGTCGTCCGATGCTCGAACCCATTACAAAAACTTGTTTTGGTTCAGCTAATAACTGTGGCGCATACGCACTTCAGGCATTATTCCTCTTCGTCATGAGCCACTGCATGAACAATTGGCACAAAATTCCTCGCAATAGTATAGCGGATACCACGTTTCTCAGAAGAATGGCGAAAAATGGCGCAACGAATGCCGGCCTACAAACCTAAAATATTTATTATTAATGCCGTAGTGGGCATCAAGCAAGTGTTGTTGTAGCTGTTACCCAATAAGGGTTTAGAAAAGGCTCTGAAAGACTGCTCTTCTAGCTTTCGCTGTGACTGTGCTGTGCCTTCCGTGCAGGCCTGGCGTTGTTTTATGAGAGTATGAAGCATGTTCTCGTGTCATTTTTTTTTCTGTTTAGTTGGCACTAAAACCGAAGTGAATAGAAAAAAAATCGGTTGTTAATTTCAACACTAAGTTGGCTAGTGTATGTGCTATCATTGAACTTTCTTTATGCCTTAAAAATAACCGTAAGGTGTTTACGAAGCCACTTATTTCAAAATATGCGCATGTGTGATTCTTGAAAGATGGTTATATTGCGGCATGTTCCTAAGTTGCTTATTGTTAACCAGATACATCGCCATCTTAAATATAAACTAGGAAAATAGAAAAGAGTAGAAACAATGACGTTGAAAATAAGAATGCAAAAAAATCACACGGAAACTATGGCGCTCTCAATCATAATATCGCAATTAGTGTTTAATGTGCCATTATACGAGTTCCCAGCCTGCTTCCATGCGCACGTTCAAGACACCGCTCGTTTGTCCTCGCAGACAAACAAAACATCTGGTCAAAGACAAGCTAGAACTTAGTGTATACTAAGGACACCGACATTAGACCACTCGTTTGCCTGCACATATATATAACCCTCTAGTAGCAACGGGCAGTGATTCTGAATGAGATGGTCTCCCGACGACGATCATTATCTGTAAGTACATATATGTGGGCGAGTTTGTGCCTGAGAAGATCGTTAGGGCGGCTATGGCTCGGCTGGATGCTCCAAGCACTTGGCTATTTCTCTAGGCAAGACATTTCGTCGACGGAGTCGACGCGTAGAAACACAAGTTTGATCACGCGTGGCGCCTGTCACATTCCACAGTGTAAGAAAGTGCCTTGTGTAAACTGGGTGCAAAGGTAAGGCCTCTAGTCCAACCAGAATAATATGTGAGCAAGTAACAACTGGAAAATAAAGGTTTTTCTTGCTCAAGCACGCTGCCTTTTTTGAAGGGTCGCGTGAGTGAGCAAGGGTCACAGAAATCTGGTAAGACAGGCAACGAGGAACAGAGACTTGAGTACTTACGGCATAGTAATCGCATTTGCGGCTCTTACTGTTCGCTCGCGCGTGTGAGAGCTGAGTAGAGCTCTGCGACGTCTGCGGTGACTTACCGTTTTCACTTTGTGCTTGGAAGAAGTAAGTGTATGATAATACTGGCTTTTCGAATTGTTAAGGCAAAACTATACAATTTGTGAAGATGGATCTTTCCGGCTTCCAGTTTTCTGAACACGGATCGCATGGAGGTGACATTTTCAGCTGCTCCCGGACATCACGTATCAAGTTTATATAATTTGCATTATCGATGCAGCTTATTATTGCCTCCTACATATAAAGCTCATCAGTCACAATAAATTAAAGAACTTACTGAGCAAACTCTAACGTTTTATTAAGAAAAAGACTACCCGTGAAAGGATTAAATCATTCCACATAGTGCCCAAGAGGTCCAGAAAAAAATGTTATTAGTCGAGATATATCGCACAAGTTTCGAAACACAAATATAGACGTAGTGCTTGCTATCAACAGTAACAAAAAAGCTTCCCGCACATTATGAAAAAATTCTGTAAACTTCGGCTAGTACTCAATGCTACATTACCTACTTTTGACTTCAACTGCATTTCCTCATGCCGAGAGGCGCGTGTTCACGTCTCATGCCAGCCCAGGAAGACACGCGTAAAAATGTCACTCCAGAAGCCATTAAAGGGATAAGAAACCACCAGGTGCTCAGCAAGCCGAGCATGCGCAGTGTGGGTGCGGACACCTCCACCGTATTCCTCTTCCTCAAACGCGGGTGGTGTGTATATAGGCGGTGGAGCGCGCGTTGGGAATTCAGTCAAGGGATTCATTACTTAACTCTCGCTTGACTTGAAGCTTTGCTTGACTCGAGTAGATGCGATGGAAGCAACAGTACCTTCAACCAGTAGCGGGGCACAGCCCAACATCAGCGTCCCACCCCTCGTTGAAGGCAACGCTTCTTTTTCATTCAATAAATAAGAATAATAAAGACAAAATAACAATTAAGCACTATCAAACCATACCCAATTATGAAACGCTCACGCGATACCACACCTACCACTCTGTGAAGCATTTATTAGAGTTTCCCCCGGGGGAAGATGCAGCTGGCATTTTTTCACGTTTATACGCTACTGGCAAGCTCCAATGAAGTGTGATTACAAGAAAATGAAAGCTCTTTCCGAAGCACACACCTCCCCGTCTCTTAATTATGCCTTTAAAACAGTCGCCTTCGACTACTTTGCTTTATTGTAAGAAAAAAAAAGAAAAAAATGGCGGCAATCATTTTGAGAATCTAGCATTTATTTTACTTTAAATGTTTCAATAAAGCTTCTTTCCTTAGATCCTCGCAATTTATCTAGATCTGTGACATGACAGGTATATCTGACTATGAGCGTTGCTTACACTGTAAGGAGATAATGCTGCCTCGCGCTTTTCAGGCACCCAACTTTTTAAAAACTATTTTATTTCATTTTAGTGCCCTTACCGTATTTGATGCACTTTGTCTCCCGAATATCTATTCATGATTGAAGCTCATTTCTGTGGAAAAACATGGTTCTTATTTCTCTCCTTTCATTCCACCATAGCATCCATCATCACCTGTCATACATTTGTCGAGCAAATATATAGTGCAGGGGTTTCGACCGTGTGCCTTCTTTCGCGAGTGTACCGAACATTCGGCTCGAAAAGCCCATTCTTCACAGTGTATAACCACAGTCCTATAGCGTTTACGGCACGAAAAAGGAAAAAAAAACTCCTCGACCCATGACATTAGAAAATGAGTTGATTAAATCGCAAAATGCGTGGAAGTATGTTGGAAGTCTTCGCGTCACTTGCATTCGCCGTTCGCGAGAAAGCATGCCTTACAATTCTGCGTCGTTCTTCCAAGCTCGCCGTAAATTCGGACGAGTTCTTGTGGTGACAGTGCCAACCAGTTACAAAAGTGAAGATTCCTAATAGCTCCACTACCAGGGCAAGGAAGGAAGGACAAGGACTACAAGAGAAAAGGCAGAGAGGTTAACGAGGCAAATGCCTGGTTTGCTACTCTACACTGCGATGTGGGAAGAGGGGTATAAAGATGAGAGAGAGGCAAATGCGAGACATGATTGAGGATAAAAACAAGTTATTGATTCTGCGAATATCCCGAGCACTCGCTCAAGACAGCGTGGCGTGTGAGTAACACTAGTTAAGTGAAAGTTCTCGCAACAGAGCTTCTGCAATAATTCTTACATAGTAGCCACGTTGTGTGGTTATTTGGCGCACTAGCAACTTAAATGTGTAAAGAATTAAGAACCAATTAAGGCATAAATAGCACTCCTGTTCGTGGTTTCAGCACCCCGAACGGCTCGGTCATGTAAAGAGCTAATAGTAGAATAACAACTTCGTTGTTTGAATTCAGAAACTTTCAGCTTTCAACTCCCCTTGATTACGAAAGCTCACTGATTAAATGTGCAGTGAACCTGCTTTTAGGAACTTATGCAACATATTGCTGTGTTTTTTACACAACCTGTTTATGGCGGAACTCATGTGGGAGAGAAACCGATGAGTTTCTAACGTGATTGCCTAGAGCATCCCTTAATTCAAGAGCTTTAGGAATTGAAAGCTGCAAGAAGCTGCAAGTTCTGTTATGGGTGGCTAAAAACTCTCGAGTTCTAGGAGCAAATACTCATATAAAATTTTGTTATGCATGCGCTTCAATTTCTGTTTACAGCATGTGATGTTAAGTATTTCATTGAATTGTTGGTACAGGCAGGCAAACATGTGAAAACAGCGCTAGCTAATATTGAATTAATTGAATTTTCGCTCCAAGTTTTTTTTCTTCTTTTTTACGGCTTATATACTTATTGTGTCAGCACCGAATAACTAAGCTTTCCTTGTTTTTCCTTTTTAACTAGTGTTTGTCTTTCAATAACTAACTTTAGCAAAATGATGTGAGGGAATTCAACGCTCACGTACGACCGCAAACAATAAGAAGGCTGATTTCCCAGATTTGCGGGTGATGGTGAGGTGCAAAATTAGATGAACTACTCCGGGAGACTACTTTCGTATTTTAATGCAATAGCGTTAAAGAGCTCGTTTCGCAGAAATTATGGCGTTGGCGTCAACTTCGGTGGCAGCGTCATTGGTTGTGAGTGATAAATCATCACCTTATGTGGGACCAAAAATCTAGAACGACGAAAATAAAATTTAAAAAAAACCTGGATCAGAGTGGTGATAAAACTCGGGCAGTTTAGGTCCGAGTGGGGATCGAACCCGGGTCGTCTGCGTGAAAGCGAGTGTTCTACCACAAAGCCACGTGTAGGCTTGGAAGTTCTACTGCTTGTAAATGCAGTGAAAGTAAGTTGCATACTTCACAACCATACACGTCCTGTATACATGCTTCCCGAAACAACATGCATTATCGCTGTAATAATGCGTGGCAATAGCGTACATTGCGATCAGGTGCTAGAAAATGTGATCATGATGACTTCATGGTTTGAAGCGGGCCACCCAATTACAAAAACCACACACGTTACTGCGCCTTTTCCCTTAAGCCCATGTAGTGGGTGCATAGCAAGTTCGGAAAGATTTCTTGCGCACAATTGCCCATTGTTTGAAGCATGCTACCCATTACACAGAATGCTGCCGTATACGAAAGCTTCACTGTCACAAATCATTTTGAACTCAGTACGCACTAGGAGCAGGATATCACTATCACATTCAACTCTTGGAGGTTGTTGCGCCTGGGAGTCCACACCGAACGTCAATGCCTCTGCAAAAGCAATCTGTGTCAGAGCCAGCGATCGCACCCGCCTGACGCGATCTACTCAACGACGTCATCGAGCGGCGGCGCCGGTCTGTCACGCAACGCACAGCGAGCTCCCTCAGCCCACGAGCCCGTTGAAGCAATCGGCGCTTTCCAGTCTGGCGAGTCTTACGTAATGCGTGGCAACGTCACTAGTCCTTGGGTGCAATCGCGCACAGCGCCTCCGGATTTGATGAGCATGACGCGGCCCAGCAGTGGGCCCCTTTGGAGGATTCTGATATCACGGCAAGCGGTGCTTCTGGTGTGACGTTGGTGACTCAAAAGATCCACCCAGTGCCTATAAAAAAAGCCAGGCGGTGCGTCGCCAGCAGCTGACCTATGTGTCAGAGAAGCCTCTCGTTGCTTCGAGCCCCATGCTGTCGGCGATGCCGGTGTCCTTGGTAGCGGTGAGTTTCGTGGCGCCGATCGTAACCTCGTCGGCTGTGCGCCTTCGTAACAAGGTGAAACTTAAGGGTCTCTCCATTTTTAGGGGCAAAGCTCTTTACCCCGTGGGTCGTATGTCCTGTATCATCGTCTTCGTAGTAGCCACCTCTTGTTTAGTCCTTAAAATGTCCGCTAGATGGTCGTACTTGTATATGAAGAATATATGATGAAAAGAAGCGAGAAGGCAATACTTGGAGTGTTCACTAGATGTATGGACGGACAGACAGACGGAAAGACGGATGGAGGGACGAACGGACAGACAGACGCACAGACGGACGCACGGACGGATAGACAAACAAACAGACAGACGCACCAACGGACGGATGGAAGGACACTTCGCCCCACTCATCATCATTCACTCCGTGGATATGCTGCGATTTTTTTTTGAATAGACGGTAAAGTACATCACCTACCCCAGATTCTGGCACTGAAAGACAAGTTATTCGTTGCTGTATTAGATTATCGTTGGCTAGTAGGCTGATGACTCTGGTACACCTTTATAAAATGCCCTAAGGTGGGCAACCTGGCGAGGTTCATTCAGCCAATTACGTGTGTTGAGCTACTCATCCCACAGGCTACCAATTCCTCTGGGCTATTACTGAATGGTCACTTTATCTTTAAGCACGCTTTACTCAGCTATGAGAGGAAATGTTTTTAAAGAAAGTTGTCTGTATGAGAACGACCTTGCGTTTTTCACAATTCCTTGCGTGTATGCAAGCGCAGTTTCTTTCTTTTTTTGACAAATAATATCTTATTTTCCCACTGAGATATTCAAGTGTAGCACTCAAAGTCAATGCACCGAAATTAAAGAACACGAAGCTGTTGATCGTGTCATCATCGGTAATGATACTTTAGAAGAAAAAAGTACGAAGAAGATTGTGAAGAATGTCGGTCATCTTTCTGACATATTGGTGACTAAAAGAGAGAGGGACTCCTTAAATCAAAAGACATCTTGTTCACAAGAGCTGTCACCTGTCCAGTGCGTGTTAAAAAAAAAGATTAAAACTTGAAAATATTTTCGTTTTGTTTTTGATAAATGTCCAGGTGTCGCTATCTGCATATTTTGACGCAATTGCAGTTCGTGACAACAATGTGACGCCGGTGCCGTAGCCAGGAGATAGCACAATGGCCCCCCTCTCTCTCCCTCCCCCACAATTTTTTTCTCATGGTATACAGACACCAAAATGACACTCAATCACAACTTCTTGAAATGTCGTATTCCCTGAAACGACGTATTACGAAAAAAAAAACCTTTAGAAACTGGCAATGAACCACGGTGACAACTGGCGATCAAAAAAACAGACCCCAAAAAAGCACTGTAAGATAGCATGGCCTCATTTGGTCAGAAATACATTAAAAAATTTTCCCTGTGGTACACATGCCATAATAAAATTATGCAGTTCCAACTTTTTCATCATGGGGTAATATGGCGACGGTTCATGTCTTTTGGAATTAGTGGGTGCTCGTGTACAGAAGTCCTAATCAATTGTTATTTGTCGCCCATGAATTCTATCTTTCATTTTAGCGGAGTATATGCGACCGGTGAGGTTTGCCAATAACTGCGGCACACACACACACACACGCGCTACTACAGTGTTTTCACATATAGGATGGGCCAATTTTGGTTTGAACAAGATATATACTGCTTACCTCCGAAAATTATTCGCAATGTTCTAGACGTTAATGAGCAATACTGCTTCTACTTTGTTTCCAAATGGTATCCAGATGATTAGCTGGGCTGCCACAGTGAATAGCCATTTGTTAACTTAAAAATGAGTCGTGCTAGTGCGGAGGCTTAAAGATGCTACGCCAATCCTCTTACATCGTTTAATGAGTGGTCTGACGCATAAAAGCGTTTACCTCATTCAGCGGCAGGCGTTAGAAAAGATTACGTATGATTGACCTGTTTATTTGATAGCTTACGATAGCCTACGATAGATACGATATATTATTTGATAGCTTACAATATTTGATAGATTACGATAGATTACGTATGATTGACCTGTTTATTTGATCTTCTGTTGTGTAGTTATACGGAACTATATTGTTTAAAACGTTAAAAGCGACATTGCTTGGTGCTTAGTTGTATATTCACGTAATTCATTAGCATGCGTTTTACACATCCCCACCAGTATGTGGCATAATCATTGTTGCCGGCTGCTGCTACGTTGTTTAGTTAAGGAACAACGAAGTTAGGTGATTTTTGAAAAGAATACGTCCACGTTGAATGAGAATTTGACATGACTCGGGTGTTGTAAGTGCTACTAAGGAAACTAGTTTGATATACTATTAACTTTCTTGCCCAGTGCAACAAAAAGTTGCACTCGGCAAGAAATCTCTATTTGTAGGGAAGTCGTATCTATGTGCTTAACCCTGGGCCTTACTCAAATTGTACAATCTTCAACTCGCCACAACGCTCTCCTAGACCTCGTTTTTCTCAGTTCTCATTTAGTTCAAACAGCATCTCAGTGCGACGTCATTGATGGCATTTCTGATCACAAAGCTGTGCACATATCGCTTCCATCCCGTCTAATTAAACAGCAGTTTAGCGTTACGCAGTTTCATGATTTCGTTCATGCCGATGACGCCTCTATCACAGATGTGCTAACTTCGAACTTTGATTCTTTTCAGGCACTTTGTAGTCACGGTCATGTTGACACTTTAGTTAGCGCATTTGAACATGTCCTGAAGTCATGCATTGATCAATTAGTTCCTCTCAAGACAAAAAAAAATCTGCAGATTCTTTGGATGAATCGCAGCTTGCTGCAAACTTCACGTCGCGTTCGTCGTCTGCGCCGTTTGAAAAATACAGGTAATCCAGACGTTGTCAGTCGCTTTAACACTGCTGTGACAGATCTGCGTAAACAAATGGAATGTGCTAGGAACTTTTATTTCCAAACTGAACTTCCAGCATTATTAAAATCTAACCCGCACAAATTCTGGTCTTCTATTAACCCCGCTAGAACCGATACAGTTTTCTTTATATTAGACAGCAAGGCAGTTTCAGACCCCATTAAGATAGCCAATGTGTTCAATACCTATTTTCAGTCAGTATTCATGAACGAGAATAATGTTCTCCCTTCGCTTAAAACTTAAAATCCAGAGCTGTCCGTCGACGATCTGGTAATTAGCACAGATGGTATCCTAAACTTGATTCTCAATTTAGATACGAAGAAGTGCACTGGCCCCGATAATATTCCGAATAGCTTTCTGGTGCGATATGCTCTGTGGTGTTCACGTTATTTGACCATCTTCTTTAACAAATCTTTGTCTTCATGTACAGTTACCGAGTCCTGGAAGTTAGCCAAGGTCCTGCCTCTGCATAAATCAGGAAACAGACAACTCCTCTCCAACTATAGACCCATATCACTTACCTCCAATTCAGGAAAGCTGCTCGAACACATCATTCATAAACACATAACTCAGTTTCTTGAAACGAAATATTTTCTGTCCTGCACACAACATGGATTTAGTCGCGGCTTCAGCACAATAACGCAACTGGTGGAATTTTCGCATGATATTATTAGTAATTTAGACATTGGTAATCAAATTGATGCATTATTTATAGATTTCTCGAAGGCTTTCGACACCGTCATACACAGCAAGCTTCTAGGTAACTAAAGGTAATTTTAAATAATCCTCAATTGATTGACTGGTTAGCAAGCTTTCTAAACTCACCCTCTCAATTCGTCTCATTCAATTCCAAGTCGTCCTCAGCCGTAAAAGTCACATCTGGTGTCCCCCATGACTCCGTTCTCGGTCCACTTTTATTTCTGATTTTTATAAATGACCTTCCCAGCAATATTAGGTCCCAAGTTTGCCTGTACGCCGACGACTGTGAACTTTACCAGGTAATTAGTTCTCCTAATGATCATGCCATAATTCAGGATTCTTTCTCGCAGTTTTGTTCTTGGTGCTCGGACTGGCAGATGCACATAAATTTCCATAAAAACAGTAGTTTTGTCCTTTACTAACAGCCATTCACCATCGCGATATGCATACTTCTTCAACAACATCGCAGTTCCCCGAGCATAGACGTACAAATACCTTGGCGTTATGCTCACACACAACATGCAATGGTCGCATCACATAGACTACATTGCGTCTAAAGCATTAAAAAAGTTAGGTTACTTAAGACGTACATCATCTAAATCGCCAAAATCGACCAAATTACTAATGTACAAAACACTCATCCGCCCTATATTAGAGTACGCTTCGTGTGTGTTGAATCCATACAAAGTGGGTGACATGAATAAAATTGAATCTGTCCAAAGGAAGTCTGATCGCTTCATTTTTAATCGCTATGACCATGATTTTTCGCCCTCATCTGCAATGAAATCTTTGAAGTTATCACCATTGTGCGCTAGGCGTGATATTGATTCTTTGAAACTTTTGCCCTCTTATGCTCACTCATCATGCCGGCTTTCTAATGATAATTACATCGTGTATGCTAATGCTCTGCCAACTAGACGTGGTCACAATCTTATCATAAGGCCATTCTTCGCGCGTACTAATATGTTCAAATACAGTTTCTTTCCGAAAATAATTGTCTACAGGAACGAACTACCAGGTTCGGTTCGTGAAATGAATATGTCAGATTTTTCGGAGGCACTGGAATGACATTGTTGTCCTTTTTTTTGTGTACCTGGTTGTGCTTAGAATGTGGTGATAATTGTTGTGATTTGTTCTGATGAAGAACTTGTTTTGATGTTACTCATAGTCTTTCCTACTGTATGTACCCCGCTCCTGCAATAGTTCTGCATTGGGCTGCAGTATTTGAAAATAAATAAATAAATAAATAAATAAATAAACTTTATTGAAAAGCAATAACCTATATTTCTATCAAAGGCTAAACTTTATTGTGATTTGTCACGTTAGTTTTCCCCGAACAGTAAAAATAAAGTCGTGTTGCTTTAGGCGACTTCTACGTAAAGGAAGAAAACGAGCCCTTACTTCGTTAGTTCCTTTCAAGTAAATCTGCTGAGCTGAATCACCGAACTATAAAAAACACTCTTTCTCAATTGCGCTAAATAATACACTCATTTCTCAATAATACACTCATTTAATACACAGATTTCTCTTTTCGAACTCTGGCGTGAGACGCCATTATAACGAGATTCGCTGTTGTGGTAACGCCATTATGCCACTAAGGAGTCCCTGGCAGCCAATCTTGTCCGACCGAACTCTTCGCCAGACAACGTGCGTCACATGCAAGTAAGTTTCAGTAACAACGCAAACTCTCCATTACGGCGGCATGTTTGAAGTGACGATGCGTAAACAGATTTAAGCTTAGCGAAGCATGTTCGATCATAAACTTAGAGCCAACTCGTGAGCCTCACCACTCAGGCTTCGGTTGGCACGTTCAGGGATGTGTATTCGATTAGGACCATCGTTTTAATAGGATGCAAGCACGCGCCTTAGTGACGCCATGCACAACAACTGCTTGCAAAAGCACTGGCACGTCGTTTCCGCTTGTCTCATGCTAGATTTTATCAGAAGTTTTCACTACAACTTGTTTCTGCGTCATAATTAAGGTTGCATTTTAAACCAAATCCACTTGTGAAGTTATTAGGAGAGGAAACTTCGTACCCTGTTTGTACGGCATGGATGCTAATAAGTGAGCTAGACTTTCGCATTCACATGCTTTCTTGAGCGTTTGTAATCACTTCGATTTATGTGGCTTTGTAAAGTTGTTTTCTTTTGTTTTTCAATAACACGAGGGCTTATGCGCAAAGACAATTTTTTCCATAATGTGCCCCTAAGGAGTTAGATAATTTAACATGACCAATTAAGCATGCGTTTCCTCGAAAACGTAATGGCAAACAATCTTGACGACGTGCCTGCGCATCGTAATTTTCTAAATACTTCGCTATCTACAATCAACATTATTCTGATGAGTTTCAAGTTGCTTTAATTCCTTTATATTATTATCCTAGTTTTTTTTATTACGAAACCAAGTCTCTCCCTCTTCTTCAAAAACACTGACTAAACTACAATCGCATCTGCGCAATAGGATACATTAATTTGAAAACTTCCAAAAGCATCACTTGATTACTATAAACCATTTAATTTAATAAGCTCTAGAATTATGAGACGCTATGTAAACGATTGTGTACACCTCTCATTTTTGATATTTGCATCAAGTAGAGGCTATGAAAGAGCAAGGTATATAATACTTTGTACGAAGTGAACCTCCTGAATGACGAATTTGAATTCATTTAATTTCATTTTGCAGTGAACAGGTGCATATTATCACTTTTCTGAAGGCACTACCAGGTTTGACGAGTCGTACGACATGGCGCTTCTTGCAAGCAACGTGAAAAGCAGATTTTTTCTGTCCTCAAGATTGACATAACCAAAAATGAATTTGAACTATATTCCTAGTCTGAGATTTGACTCTGTTTATGCCAAAAGTAATCACTAATGACTTGAGGATACAGAAATAATTAATTGCAACTTAATTAGAATTTGTTACTACAACACACATAAATTCAATAATTATTTCATTGTTCTTATTGCATTATAATATTGAGTGCCTTGAAGTTAAACGTTGTAGTGTACTGACACAACTACAGACAGTTCTTAATAGGTGGCGTTTGAAAGGGCTAGTCGAAGACAGTAAGTTCTTGCTTGTGACAAGTGATTATACTGAAGGAAGGGTCGCATACCTGTTGTCAGTGCAACACAAGAAAATTGACGAGTTTCTGATTAATACATGGATCCATATAATCCTTTTGAAAGCAGATATTAACAAGGTATTTCAGCCTCTACGAGAGCAAACGCTTCACAATTATCCTACGTAAGCCCGGAGAGCCAGGCATAGCTTGATATTGACGTGGTCGCGTCTTCATTTGCATTGGTCAGGTTCAGCGGCCTTAACTGTAATTTCTTCCTAGGAGTTCATGATTGTCTGTAACTTTGTACAGCATGTCACTGTCACTGTGCAAAAAGCGAGGGGTATACCTGATATTTCCCCTAAACTGCTCATACTACGGGCTATCTAGTGTCTAACCAGTACTTCTAATCTTCTAATCAATGTTCTTACTTGGACAATAGACTTCTATTCAATGTTCATAAAAAATATGGGTACTTTTAGCAGCTGGGGCATAAGAACGGACTTGAACGAATAGCATATGTCATGACAATCGAAAATTCAGTCTTGATGTGTGCACGTGGCATTCCGGAAATGTTCCCCCTACTGAACGTTATGTTATTTGTGAATTTTCTCAATTTTTCTAGCGCTTACACATTGTTAAAGCACCACTCTTCCTTCAGACAGCCTTACTGAAGTTTTTCGTGTGCACTTAGTGCCTCTTGTCTGCAGTAATTTTGTCTTCGATAATTATTTTCCTCAATGGCAGACGGATGAACCGATGGACAGACAAGACAAGACAAGACAAGACAAGGCAAGGCAAGGCAAGGCAGGCAGGCAGGCAGGCAGGCAGGCAGGCAGGCAGGCAGACGCTTCGCCCCACTCATAATCATTTACTCCGTGGATATGCTGTAAATCTTTTATTCGAATTCGTTCAATTCAATTGCCTGACCCAATAAAGATGTGGAAACGTATTTGATTGTGCAGTGAGTTGTTAATTCACCACCGCAAAGGGACACGTGCGGTCAAAAGGTCACGGAGAACTATGGGCAGGTTTTTTATGTAATTGCGGCAAAATCTGAATGCACATTGAGCAATCGTACATTGACTTATAGCGCTTTGAGGTGGAGTTCGGGTACTATATATTTTCCACCTTTCAAACTCTCTCATACTTATCCCCAGTATAGGGTAGCATACCGGTCGCTCCAGGCTGGTTAACATCCCTGCCTTTCCTTTCCCTCCTGTTCCTCCTCCACCCTTGGTGAGAAAGCAAACAGTATTTCCAAAGTAATTCAAACCATGTGCCAATATCCTTACGGGAACATTCAACCATTTGGGAGTTTTAGAATAGCGCACCGCGAGCCCTTGCGGTGGCTGCCACTGCGCATGCGTCATAACGCGAGTCGGCGTTCGCGTTCGCGGCCCGCACGCAGAAAATCCGAAATTGCGTGCGGCGATCGCGACCCGCATATGGCCCGCAAGCGCGAGGCTATATATGGTGTCGCTGTGGGCGCGCGTGGCGGTTTGCAGCAGGACAAACGCTATCCTAAACCCCATATGGCATCCGCTACGCCCGCAGCGCTTAACGGTATTCTAAAACTCCCCATTAACTTATATGCTATATGACATATGAATCGGCATGTGGCAGCCATTGCTCCCGACGAATGCATTGAACACTATTCTCTATAACGTCGAGCTCATCTGAAACTGATGTGAGACAGCATGAGGCAGCGAGCAGTTTCGAGTACTTTTCTGTTAGAAAAGGAGTCTAAGATAAAAAAGTTTCGAACGTGTTAGACAGTGAGAATTACAAGACACAATCTTCACGTGCCGCCTCCCCCCCCCCCCCCCCTCCGCACTTACACGAAAATCTGGTCTTCGACAACAACTGTCTAATTCTTTGGTGTTCTGAATTTTAAGTCTTAAAGACGTTATTCAGTTTGTAAGATTAAGCACAAGTCCTTGCTCGCATATTGATCTAGCATTGCTGGTATAGCCAAAAAAAGGTTAATGAATTGTGAAGATTTACGACATGTTTATTGTTATATAAACGCTTGAATGGAGGCATGTAGCGTACAACGCCGCCTGAAATTGAACCAAGAGACACGTTTAAATCAATACGTATAAGTTTACTGACAATAATTTTAGCACCCTATATTTATCGCCATTGTAAAGCTCGAGTTGTTTGTTTTGAAACACGCAAGAAGATGATGTTGTTTGTCTACAGCTAAGTGTACAACTTAATGAAATAAGCACACAGCCTTTTTACTGTAATGAGAAAGAAATGTGCTTACTCGTTTTTGTCAAAGTAATACTGAAAATTTGTTAGATTACCCGCATTTTCGAGGATGTACAACGTAGGGTACGCACTATGTACCATGTCTACCATGTGAAAACATTACCGGCACCGAAAGTTCATCTGATTGAGCTGAATATATTGGCATTAGCAGTTCTTTTTAGTATATCCTCTTCATTTATGTTGAACCTCTGGCAGATGAATGATATTAAACGTTTGTGTACTTGGCGGAGTTTCATATGAACGGTGTGTTTGATCATTGATGTCTTCCATAGGTACACCGGGTGAAGTTTTCCCAATTCAACAGGTACCCTGCTGAAATTTGGCAGGTTCGAGCACACTCATAAACGTTTCTGTGTTTACTGATGGCCATCTCTATAGCTTGTGAAAGCACGGGCGGTGATTAGAACTTTTGTGACACAGAATTTTTTTCAGACATTGCGGGGCATACAATGGCAGCATACAATAATGCCTAATGTGATTACGTATGTGGGCATGCGTTTTCAGCTTCAATGTATGCATTAGAGGAAGAATATCAAAATAATTTATCTTCTTGTATTCTCACTGTATGGTGGAAATTTGTAGTCAAAGCGGAGAAAACAAGAAAGCATGACACAATTTTAGTTTGCTTTTATGATATTTTCGTATGGGGTTTCAACATGCCTGCTTTTTATCGAAATGCCATTTTTTAATGGGGAAGATGACTATATTTGCTTAATGTTGAAAACAAACAATTAGCATAATATTTCGTGCTAATAAACCATTATCTCGCCTATTTAATCAAATAAAGTTTAGAGAGCTTCACATAGAGCCACTCAACCACGTGTAAACTCGGTTCCCGTGAACGAGAGAATATGTTGAGAGGGCGGAGAAACAAGCTTCCGCACTCTTAACGGTAGTAAAGATCAACTGGTTCTCATAAAATATTTCGAGTTTATGATTGCACTTTGTAGATACGCTTAACACGCTTGTGTGTTTATGCAGGGTGGTTGTAATAGCTTCACATAACAAAATGAAAGACTGATGGCACGATTGCATTGGTGCATCTTTATCGTAGCATCGTAAACGCCTGTCTTTGCTAAAACCTTTGCTAAAATCTCGTGCGCCTCGGAGGATCAGTGGGTAGGGTGCTCGACTGAGGACGCGAAGGTCACCAGTTCTACCACGCATTCTGATGGAGGTCGCATTCTGATGGAGGTGAAACAGTGAAGGCCCGTGCATACTGCGTGATGTCAGTGCACACTAAAGAACACTAGACAGTAAACATTTCCGCAGGCCCCCACCAACCAAGGCGTTCTTACTATACTCATACTGTGTTCTTGGGACGCGAAACGCCACGTATTGTTAGTTGCTGAAATATTTGCTTAAGTCATAGGCGACATGCATGTCTGCGATGATGAGAGCAACCGCCACATCAACAATACAGTGACGGCAAACTTTATCCGAAGGGTCACTGACCTACGCTCCCGAGCGATGCATGCATGAGCGGCCTGCATAGTACATTCGCGCGAAGGGAATAGAGAGGAAACGGCAAAGATGTATATTTTAAAGACCCTGTTAGTGCTTCTATGAAGCAAGCATGGCTCAGTGACAACCTTTCTGAAGAGCCATAGTGGGAGAGAAGACACCTTGCAAGAACAAGAAGGGAAATCTGGGCAAGTTGTTAATAGTTAAATTTATGATAACTCACAGCGCAAGAAGGACGCTCATTAAGTACAAGACAACAATAGCGCTGTCTCTGAACTAAAGTTTAATTAAGGAAAGGCACGGATATACACGCAGGTCAACCCGCTTCGACAAAGCAGCTGCGCATGTGCAGCAGAGCCATTCACGTGATAACACTTTTTCAGGACACAGGAGCATGCACGCGCGTCAAAAAGCCAAAAAGACCTATCTACACAACGGGTCATACTAACAAAAATAGACGTGTGAAACATCCTAAGATAACTGACACTTTAGAAATGACACCGGAAAAAAAATTCCCCTCTTGTAGCAATGCCGGTGAAGGCTTCAAGACTTGAGCTTCGTGCCGTGTGCGAAGCGTGCAGGCACTTCACCACCAATTGCGGCGGGGCGCCATGGCATTCATGGCATCACGGTGCCCTCTACACCGATATGACGCCACGGTTATTATTTGCGTGCGTTTCTGTGCACCTAACGTAAAGTGTTAGTTGTGTCTGTTGAAATTTCAAAACAGGTACACAAGCTAGCGTGGTTCAAAGGCTCCATTCATGTAAATTTATGTATTTTTGTCCTACTTTAAGTTTTCTTATTTGCCTATGTAATAAAGAGCAGTGGCAGGCGCTGATCAAAGCACTAACATCTCATATGAACCTAATTAATAAATGCTGGGTTGTTGTTTTCCACCATGTAAATTATCTGGCCTAAATGCTAAATGAACAACTCTCGCAGGAAAGGTGCAATTCGAGCAACTGTGCAGTTCAAGCTTATAGCTTTTGTTTCCTTTATATAATTCCGAACACTTAACAGCAGCTATATGAAGAATGAAAGAAATTGAACTTTTGTGGCTGTCGGCTGGCATTACAGCATTGGAAGTAGTGTGCATTCAAATTACAGAGGGCGACGTAACTTGCTCCAGGTCAAATTACGATATTCCTGTGCGTTAACACGGCATCGCAATTGTGGAAATGAATGCGTAGAGAAATACCGTTTACAGTCACGGAACGAGGAAAGTACGCTGAAGTTTCTCGAAAGACGTGCCTCTGTCAGTTTTTACTACCAACCCGGTGCGACACCTCTTCGGCTCAAGCACGTACACGTTGGTTTGTCCTCGTGGACATTTGAATAAGCCATGCAACGAGAACCCTGTACAACTGTGATTGCCCTCAATGCTTGCTTTCTACCGTACTGCTCTTTGCTCGCTTGCCCTACATCGCGTTTTATGACTACGAGTCGTTCGCTGGCAAGAAGATCCTCTCTTAGTGGCCATTTGCATGTACTGCCCGAATATAATGGAAGCTGGCTCTTCACGCCACTACGAAAGTACTCTGGATGGTCAAGTACTGCGTCTCCCACGCAGTCTAAAGTGAGTGCCCCCTAACAAAAATTGTCGAAATGAACAAGCGCGATCATGTTTTGGTGCAAAAAAAAAATACGTTCGCTTGCTTTTCATTTTGTAGTTATGCCGTTTTTATCAGTAACTATGTAACTGGGTATATCGTTTGCGAGTCTTCTTTTTTTTTGTAATGGAGTGTCTTTGTCCATGTGCTGGATAAAGAATTGAGGGTATGATTATAATGTTTCCATAAATACCACGCAATATTTACCATACTACGAACACAGTACGGGAGAAAACGCTAATGTTCATCCTCGCGTTGATGTGGAGATTACGTTCTAGCTTTTATTCCTTGAGCTGTGATTGCGCAGTACAGAGTTATTCAGTGCTTAAATGAAGGAATACGCTTTCACAATAACTGAATACGCGACTCATTCATGTGGAGTGGTTTGCGTCTTAAATTATTAAGCAGCGTTTTTTTATCATGAATTATTCGTTTCTACATAGAGCGCGCCATTCAACTTTTTAGAATTCAAAGAGTAGGTTCAAGTAACATTCCGAAAAGGTAATATCTTCATATCATGTTTTTTTTCTGAAATATACTTGTCGTGTCACCCATATTGAAGTATTCATTATTAATAATATTTTAATAACATAATGAAAGAGCATCGATGCAATGAAAATATGGCCTCCCAAAGCCTCATTAGACATAAAGGGAAGTGTGAAGTGTACTACGCTAAATAAGATATTTAGAAAAACGTTACTGTCAATGGCTGTATAGCAATCTTACTTTTCATGTTTTATGTTGGCCAAGACTCGGATAATGACGGCTATACGGCTAGGTAAAACATTGAAAACATTGGCGAATAACATAGTAATGGAATGAGAAAACTGAAAACAAAGAAAGCTTCAACTTAAAAGAGAGACTTCCAACATGAAAATACATCTCATCATTGTGTTTAAACTAGCAGTTTAACTCCGTTATCATAATTTTTAACAATATTCCATGACATCTCCTAAAAGTGTAACCAAACTTTCACGATTTGGTTTGACAGACCATGCAAATCAGTAAATCTGAACTCTATTTCTTGAAGATAATACCTTTCAATGTAATCTCGTCGCAATAACATTTCAGCACAGTATTCTGCGCACATTCAATGGTCTAGATAAAAAAAAGAAGCAACTTTACTCATTGAAATTAATCATAAATGTCGTGAGATAAAAAAATGACATGTCGATTATGCTGAATGAAAGTAAACAAGAAAGACTTGTTCTTTATGTCGGTGCATTCTAGTTTAAATTTCTTTGTTAGTCCTCAACGCAAGCGAGCCATGCTCCACCTCACAACTGAGGCGCACCCAAGAAAGGTCACCTAGACCCCATCCTTCGCGATCTGTTATACTCCGGGAAAGCAATAAAGACTTCAAGCTGCGCGGGATGTCAGTGTTTCTGCGAGCGACTGTGAATTATTTCACCTATTTGCTGCAAACAGTATTGTTTTATTATTGACACTTGTTCTCTAGACGTACAGCAAGAAAAGCGGCTTTTATATTACAGAATAATGAACTGTGTAAGCGTAGAAGTGGCAGGAAGTGAGAGACCACATTGGTTCCAAATAGAACCTAGTGTAGTAGAAGATATGTCGTTCGGCAAGCTTTCCTTAATCAACAGTAACTCTGCTTTTGTCACAGAAGTTATGTCCTGTTACTAGTTAGTTGATAGTGTTACCGATTTTTGGGTGAAGTGATGAATAGGAGAGATTGGTGCTTTCATTATATCGCTAGCTTGACCGTATCGCTTAGCAGACAAAATATACAGTTAAAATAATAAGGGGGCTCAGATAGCTATACAGCGCAAATTCCGTGCATTCTAACATCACATCGAAGTTCAGATAGGTAACATGGGTTGATATGCACACATGAAAAGGCACACATGAAAAGCTCGAATAGGTCAAGTGATCTCTATTGCAGATGCCCAAACTAAATATTCTGTATAGCCTAGCTGACTCACACCACAGGAAAACACACTAAGACAAATATTGACACATACCATCGAACACACGATCAGAGAAGTATACACTTGATTTCAGGAAGAAGGGCAAGGCAACAATGTCGGGTCTGGCAATAGTACGAAAATGTATTTGGCACTTCAAGAAATTTCTTGAGAGCACTTTTTAACGTGGTGTGTACTTTTAGGTAACTTTTTATCACAAAGATTAAAAATTGAAAACTGAGTCTTGCATGAGGTCGCCCTACGTTTAGGCATAACTGAAGTGAGGTGGTTGTTGGTGGTTAAAGGTATAGTATAGTGTTTTGAGGTACTGCATATGTTACTATATTGTATGTTGGGTGAGTATACCATTTAAGTTGTTTGCTCTTGATATTCTTCGTTACCTTTTCTCTTCCTTATTGTGTTAATCAGTGTATACCAAGCGTTTATCCAGATGTAAATTGATCCGTAGCAAGAGATCAGTGATGAAATTAAAAAAAGAAGATTTTGTGGAAGCTCCTGCACGCGTAGAAAAGAAGATTCGGCAGATTCCACGTACCTTGGGAATCGACGTTATGCGAAGCATGTCGAGGGAAGGTGACCGTGCTGAAAATTTCATATCGAGTGACACGTTATGAAATGACACTTAATATATGTACAATTGTTGCACGCACAGACATATGTTAAACAGCTGCCGATGTTCATTTAACCCGTTGCTTGCACTTGCGCAATGATGTCAACAGGAACATGAGTGTTAGCAACACCAGAAGCGATAAGCTGATATGAAGCGCTGGGGTTCACGAGGATAGTAGCCCTGGACACTGCTTCAGTGCATGGCGCCTAACTTAAATCACATTAACCCGACATGACGGCTCTATCAAACGAGTACATATGTAGGTTTTATAAAATCAGATAACCAGCACTGCAACCACAATTGACGTTTCAGGAACATTAGGGTCTGTTCGAAAAGTAGTTCCGAGACCTGACGTGGCTCTGTGGTAGAATGCTTGACTTCCGCGTAGAGTGCTTGGGTTTGATTCCGCCTGGTACCCTGACATTTATAACGTGCATTTATCGGGTCAGCAATGCCAATGTCATGGTTTTCTTAAGGTTCCCACGTTGAAATGTCCCATGTGTGTTTTCATCGTTCCTGGGCAGATACTAAGCGTAAATTACCTGTGGCACATACCCGCACACCAGTGGCACATATGCACCCGCGGGTATGTGCCACTGTCTAGTGCGAAGTGTTTGAAGACGTACGTGACGCGATTGTGATATTATTCATGTCTCAACAAGCATGTCATATTCATCAAAACATCTTACCCTCCCATAATAATTTCGGTGTACCCCAAGTAAAGGGGGGTGATCATTAGAGCACCCAGACGTAGGCGGCTCAATAGATAGATAGATACGCAGATATGCGCCAAAAGTGCTATCAGTATGCAAAGAAATGCGTGGCATTAAAAAATAGATTTAGCTACTGACGTAACGAAGTTGCGACTGTTTGCGTACTGGAATCAATTTTCACTAGATCCTATATAAACAAATATTGCACATAGACAAATACAACAAAAAGAACAAAAAAGATAAAAAATATTGAATATAACTTTATAAGCACGCTCAAAACATGGGAGCTCTGGAGAACTTAGGCGTACCTAGGCATTTCTTCTCTTTTCCTTCATTATGTAATACAACAACAAAAAAAAAAGGTTCTCTCTGCAGAAAAGTGACAAGTATAATCACTGCGTTCTCATAGTCTCGTTCGAGAAAACCCGATCTCTTCGTGAAAAATATGCCCGTGTCCCGTTTCACATGTTGAGCGTCGACTAAGGCAGAGTGGCCTGGTGGTGGTGTACAGCACAGATGCGAACGTAGCTAGCGCGGGCTTATTCAAAGCTACAGCGGCTCTTTATTTTACTCACTCAATGAAGGCTAATGTTTCAGTTCGAAAATTCGATCCCTAAGCTGGTACACGCACCAGTGTGCGATGGTAACTGCCTACACTCACTGTGAAAAGAATTTTCCAGGTAATATGCTTCACTGTGGTGTTTTGCTTTGCCAAGAAGGCTATACAAATGAGCTTGAAGAGCGGCAAGGCTGATTTTAAACAGCTAGTTTGCGAAATTGTGCGCGCTGTGTGACATTGAGGGCTGATAGATGGGCAGTGAACCTTAGGTGGTTCATAAAAAAAGTTAGATAATATGGAGGTTCCGCTGAATTGTTTCATTAGCTCTAAACGAGACGATGCTTGAAATAAAGGTGTCCCGTTGCTGTAAATACTTTTTTTCTTCAAAATGGTTGCACAGCTGGCAGGCAGTTCTTCGTTTATCTGTTTCATTTTCTATCTCCTGAAGGGCTTCCTTGGAGGGAGCTGTACAACAAAGAGGGACAGGTTGCAGCCAGCCTATTTCTTAGAAATTCTGAATACGTTTTTCTCAGTAAACTGTAACAATTTTCATTATGGCGTCATTATTCCCGAGCCCCTAGATATATCTCAAGTTGACGGCTGTTTTGACACAACAAAAAGGCACCCTTTCTTAGATGAAAAGCTTCTCTACGTTTCTCCTATTTATTGTTTTCCCTAGTGCTTCTTCCCGTTCAACAGATACATGTCCATAGTGGTTCGTAGGCCATCAATCTATCTGTTGTATGCACCGTATTAATCTTCGGTACAGTCTGAATGCGTCTTACTTCGTCTGAATGCGAGCCGTATGTAACAGTGGGTGTGGTGACCTATAAAAGTAGTAGTATACGGCGCGTAGGAAACTAGAATGCCGAACAGAAAGCACGATACATATGTAAATTTCTTGACCGATGCTATAGCATTCAAATGTGAACTGGTATATTCATTCCAGTGACCGCTTAGAGAAGCCATTGGGGATGCAAACAAAAGTGTCAATATTATTGGGTGACTGCTGTTTTGAATGACAGCTAAGCTTCTGCAGTAAGAAAAGAGACATTGTAATATAAAAAAAGAGTTTTATTAGGCGCCCAGGCAATGCAACGGAGGTGGTTTGAATACGACCATTGTGCTTTTATTCAATCAATGAAATAAATACTGTTTTACACAGTTACAACTTATACTCGTTGCTGATAGTAGTTTTATTTAGATGCTGCCATGATATTTTCATCAGAGCATTGTTATGAAGCTATAAAAAAGTGCAAAAGCCCTATTTTGCTAGAAGCGCTATATGAGATGCTGATTTAGAGACTTTTCCGAGGATCAACCTTCTGTTATATAGAATGAAGTATTTCTTAGTGTGGTATTACGTTCAAAACAGCAAGTGCGCACAGTGGCAGCCGTAATCTTGTGAAGTGGCTTGTGGACGTTCTTTTTTCATTCTTGCAAAGTGGCTTGTCGACAAGTTTTCTTTGATCACGAGGCGGGATTCAATGCTGCACAATATTTTATACAGAATGACATCGTATACAGCATTGCTTCCCCTTCAAAAACACATCAAATGGACATCTAAGACAGCGAAAATGAGCAGGAACAGGCAAACAAAGTGGCCTTATTTTGAAGAAGTTGGATAGGTGGATTAGTTCCGGATGAAAAGAGTGTCACTATATGGAATAGTAAGCAGAGGAAGCGAGGAACAGCAAATTGGAGAATGCTTTTGAACTTGCATGGATCGATGAATAGATGAACTTTATTTGGTCCTTCGGAACGGGCTTGGCTGAAAAAAGCAAAAAAAAAACCTCATGAGTTGAAAAAGCTCGCTTGCTTTTTAGGAAGGAATTCACTGAATCTTACGTGTCTGGTAGATGCGGGCGTGCTTTCTTGAAGTTACTTGGAAAAGTGGAAACACGTTCAACAGAAAGGAGAACAATACACACCAATACAATATGACAACGGCGTCCTGAAAACGCATTGTTGCTCACGATAAACGAAGAAGGTTTAGGTGGTCGCAATCTCTGAGCTCCAGATTTATCCCGCGAGGAACATGTACCTGCATAAAAAGCGAGAACAAAATACACGCGAAGATCAAATATATACAAAGATGAACCAAACACATACAGGGTGAATCTTGGGTCAAAGTAATCAAGGCACGTTTGCAGTTCCCTGGGGAAATAGGGCCACGACAACCGAGGTAAGCATCCGCATTTTGCTACAGGCACACTTCTGCAGCGATGCCAGTGTCGTTGCCCCCATTGCGAGAAACCAATGCTCTTTCGTATGCACGTGGGACCGAAGCTGGGTAGTGTCACGAGAACTATCGCGGAAAGTGCCATTGGCAAGCTTATCGGACTTCGCCCTCATTATGCCCCGCACGCAGCGTCAAAGCTCTTTCGCATAAAAGCAATGTGTAACGAGCCCGCAGCCAACACTACGCGAATGCCTGTCGGCATGCTGGGCTTTGTAGTGTAATGACATTGTAGCGATACGAGTTATAACTCATGAGGTTTTATATGCCATGAAAAAATGATATTCAGAGGAAAATCATCGATTTGGTTGCCCTGATTATTTCATGTGATATTGAGTCGAATAACACAGCGACCACTCAGTACCGCGGGTCACAGGACATTAAAGACCACTTCTGTGAAATGCCTTAAAGTGCTTACATGTGCTTGATGCTTGGTGTGTACGGCTTTAGCTTAATACATGAAATAACAGCTTGTGCTTTGTTACAGAAAGATTTCGCATGCACCTACAAGAGATTCAGGCTAGGTTGATATGTGTAGGCAATCTTTGTGTTAAGAAGTGTTGCACTTGCGCAACGCTTGTTCTTAAGGCTGGCGCACACACAGGCGACTAGCAGCGGTCGCGCGACCATTTGCGACTGGCGACCAAAAAGCGACTGATGTCCACACCGGCAGGGGCTGCATGCGAGCGACTGGATATCGCAATAGCGGAGAGTCACGTCCATATCTCGTTATCAGCGAGAACTCTGGAGACCGGCGCCGATCAGCTGATCGCCGCCAGCTGAGAGAGTGGTGCAAACCGAGCGCGCCGCATTTCTTGTTTTTATCTGTTCTCGCCAGCGCAATGAAAAAACAAACAACAAAATTTCAGCATCGATGATTGGTTCCAGCAACTTTGCGACCACAGTCGCGCGACTGAAAAATCGGTCAGGAAGCGACTCAGCAAAGCAGTCGCTTTGCGACCGTTTGCGACCGTTCGCGACTGTTTGCGACCAGTCGCATACGGTCGCGCGACCGCTGCTAGTCGCCGGTGTGTACCAGCCCTAACACTTACACTCACAGGCACTACAGCTTGCGTACAGACAGTTTTAACCATTCTCATGTTCGACACTGCTGAAATGCAAGTACATTTACTTCTTATATATTTTCGTTTATGTAGTGTAAAATCATCCCCTTTTTCTACGGCAATCACACAGATGGCCGAGTTCAAAAAGAAAGCCTTTTTTTCCTTTCTGCTTATCCGACTCGAAACTAGCATCACAGTTCATGCGGACAGTTCTCTTATGCCTATGCCATGAACAGCTTAGAAAATAAGACGTCAAGTTGTCACATTGCGTCAGACAGAAGGAGGATGAAGTTGATTTTTGCTGGCTATAGATTCATTGCGGTATCACTGGCGACGATTCCGAAAACAAAATGGCTCACGCTTCCCACAAAAGAAGAGCACAACATTTCGATTCTTCTTTCAAAAACAGACGCTGCCCGACATCTACGTTACCTGGCACGTAGTCTGTGTCTGGTGCAGTGAAACTACGCCAAGCAAGATGCATTCCAGATTCTACCAAATAAACCCTATGTTGAAACTCTGACCTCCATCCGAACGTCGACGTGAAGCTCCATTTCTTTGTCGGCTTGAATTGGGGGTTGTATTCTCGAAGACGCACATAGCAGTAATTGGAGTGGGTCATTCGAGGTCTGCGACACCGAAGAACTTTTGCTATGCCTCTGCACTCCATTTACCTCCTAAATACGAACATTTTCCGAAGCGTTACTATAACTGGACAATCAGCTGCTCTCTGTGCAGATACTGCTGCAGCACCTCCCAATCGCTTGTCGGCTCACACGGCAATTAAATGACGGATGTGATTTTTTAAAGACCACTGGTCTGTGGACACACCTCTGACTATTATGTAGCGCGATCACCACATACCCGTCAGTGCTTTTTGTTTATCATTTCTTTCTTTCATGTTCTTCCCCTTTCTCATTCCCTCATTCCCTAACTGGGCATGCGCCTGGTTAAACGCCGTGTCTTCTACCTTCTGATTTCTTCTTTTCCTTCTAAAATCCTCATTTTGCAATGTTATTATAGTACGTGTATATGCATATTGATAAATATTTTTGAAAGAGCATTTTGAACGAGTATTTTGTGTCCTCGTTCTTGCTTACAGCCTTTTTATGCTAGCTGTACTTTGCACATAAATAAGTAAACAAATAGCTCCGGAAAGCACAAGTACACTAAAGTTATCATTTTTGAGACACTCTTAAGAGCTGTATACTATTACAACACTTATTCCCGGATGTGCTTCCAAACTGTCAGTGCCAGCCAGAAATTTCAGCATTCAAGTACTTGCATGCTCAACGTAAGACGGCTGCCCTATGTTCGCATAATTACCAAACCTATAGAAAAAAATCCATAATAAAATTCATGAGCAATATGTCCCAGGCATTCAAAGCAAATAAATAAATAGGTTTGGTAAATGTATACCGCCATTTCACGATATTTATTTCTGTTGGCAAGCAAAATATATCGCGTTTGGTCATCTTGATTTATTCCTTTTTATTTATTTACTAAATACGTGTCAGAATATTTCAGGGCCCAATGTTCATGTCAAGAGGTGGCTTTGCTTCTAACAAGCCACTGTCAGAGAAGCGCGGAGTGGGCACCAGGCTCAACTAATTATGGCACTTAGTGTGCTTGAGGACAGCTGTTGAGAACAGCGTGCACGTAGTGGAGGAATAATCCGCCCGACCCTGGGAAGAGGTCTGCTCCGAGCCTCTCGCCTTGATGAAGAATGCGCTTCATTCTGACCTCACGAAACGTTTTTGTTCGCCATTATTCTTTGCGCAAATACCACCGCTCTTTTATCATGAATATGAATAGCTTAATCGTTCATTAGGTTGCGTCATCTGGTGGTGTTTTACGACCACCTATTGGCGTCTGTGTTCGACGATTAATATGTATGTATGCGCATACATTTCGAATGCCAGAGCAAGAGCCCGGCTGCTATGCAGTTCTGGACGAGTCATTAGCCTATATACAACAACTCTGGCGTCGTCAAGCTGAACGATAAAACAATTAGTACTGCTCCTTCCCACTGTTTTGCGGTAACCGATAACTCAGCTTGTACCGTAGTCATTATGAAAGAATACTGGATTGTTTTAACGACCAAATCGTCAATTAACATCTGCCGCTTGAGTTATGTCTGCTAGGTATGATGAGCTGTGTATTTTTTTTGTCAGATGTAGTTTTCAATGATGAAAGCGGTAAAATTGATAACATGATAAAAACGGCAACGCGTAGTTTCATGATATGCTTTTCTGACGCGACCCCGTCAGTTGCAGAGATTGTTGTCCGATACAAATACTTTGCTGGGGCTATCTATGCCGGCTTTAGACTTGTTTCGACATTAGAATAATTAAACTTCTCTGCTGTTCAGATCAACGCTGTCATGTAATAAATGATGGTTTCGAGGACGCTTATCAATTTTCACGAGAAGATGTGCCTCCGAACGGTAACTCCTTGTCATGGCTAGTCTTTGATATAGGTCTGTTTGGCGTCAATTGGCATTTGGAATGATTCATATGGTGATCATTTTTATTGAATGGACAGGAACTGACACAAGAATAGGGTGATAGATCAGATTGGTTCTTGTTCTCTTGTAAAAGTGAAACAGTTATGTTCTATTTTTTTGGTTTGTTATGCTTTTACAAATAGCCTTACCGAAAAAAAAAACGCCGTTATTTGGCATATCATTGGTAGTTCTTGTCTTCAATGACTGGACGCGTGATTTTCTTTGTGATATATATAGGGCTCCCATGTTTTTGAATTAAAAAAAAACCCAATGAACATTGACCGAGAATACTTTTGACAAGTTAGATTAATGCGAAAAACTCCGAATTTTTTCCACGTTCAAAGCGCCTTTTCAAAACAGTTTCATAAATTGATTTGACCGCACACCCATTAGCGGCAGCAACCTCGTAAAGTATGCTCGCGTCTTTTAAAACAAGCTTTAAGGCTCTAACACTAGCACTCGTAGGCGTTTTGTATCCGAGTATTTGTGCTTGTGTGTATATGTGTTTGCGCGTTCAAACCTTTTACACATCTAAAATACAATTAGTGTGCTTTAAAAAAAACGGCAGGATGGAGCTAAACGGAAGCTTACGATAAAAGAAAAAAAATTGTAGACAGGGATTGTGTCGAGCCGACGATCCGGCAAGCGTACTTGTCTTCCTCAAGGCTAGAACAATTGAACTTCTAGCCTTGAGACTTAGCAGTATTGAGAATAATAATATTGTCACAATTAAATATGGCAGTGGAGGACGACGACAAAGTGCTCAGCGGTGGGCGCTTGAAGTGCGACAGCGTTGTACGTCTTCTTGTTGAATATACGCTGCCGCTTAGTTTCTTCCTTCTAACACCTTTGAGGAGGTGCTGGGTACGACTCGATATATCTCGACAGGAACTCTATCTTCGCAGAGGATGGCGCGTTGCCATCCTCTGCGACCCGTGTCACGCGGGTCACGGCGCAGCGTGTGACCCGTGTTCTGATCTCATAACAGGTTTCGCCGTAAAAAAAAGTGAACGAAAACATAACTTTCCGCCCGAAGAGACCAAACCCGTGACCTACGAATACCACGTCCGATATATCTACCACTAAGCTGCGGTGGCGGCTATCCTCTCATCCACATTCTGGGTATACTGTATATATGTATTTAGGCCTGTAGGAGTGTTAGTTAGCACTGCAAGTAGCCATGACAGTAAGTATGTAACGCCCGTTATGTAATCCCGGATAGGGTACAGTTATAACTTGACGTCTGGTGTTATTTTAGCTATTGGCAATAACTTGCCGCTTAACAAGCTACTGCCGCTAGTCAAGTGAAGCTTTCAGATATTGACGAGGCAAGCAGAAAATTAAGCACGCGCGAGCAAGCGCTGAAAGGGATTTGGACCAACGCTCCTCCTCAGACGAAAACGAGATCTGGCGAGAAAAACGATGCAGACTCGGTGAAATGCGGGACGGCAGGTAACAACGAACAATCACTCGCGCTGCTCCAGTATGATAATCGGATTGCCAGGATGCTTGCGCATGTCTAAGGCGCTAGGATTCAGGAATGTTTTCGCAGCAGGTGCATCACTGCGAATGCTTTCGTTAGAGCTGTATTGCTTGCATCATTTTATGCGACATATATCGCTGCTGGCAAGCAGGAAGCTGGCCGAACAGCATCTGCGAACACGAGAGATGCTCCAGAGATTTTTACCGTAACTCCGATAAGATGCGTTGAGAAATAAGTTTGTGTCGAATCTTGTAAGGTGGAGGAAATGCCGTGAGGTGAAAGATACTAATAAATTTGTTTTTAACACGAATCTAGGAAAAGATTCATATAAATTCGCCAGAAAGCATGCCACTTAATAATGAAAAAATTCGTCCTAATTATTATATTCACTTCATTCTAACTCATGAATCTTGTAGTTATACGCTCTGTTTAAGATAATACACCTCATAGGCTCGAAACAACTGCCCAAATGTAGTTGCTGCAAGAAAGTATTAAGTTTGCGTTTTTTAAAACGTTCTGCAGTGGTCAAAACTGCGTTTAACTTTCGTGCACTATGAACGTGCCCCAAACCGATAGTATGACGTTAAGTTGTTACGTGTAAGTGTCATTTTTTGAAGCTGCAATTTTTATTTATTTTTAACAGTGACCTTAGACCATCGGCATATTTTTTGTTTCAGTCATTTAAGTTTCCGCTGCCAGTTCAAATAGGCTTCCTGACACCATCCGTGAATTCACTTATCTTCGCATCACGCGTAAAGTTGATTGGATGTCAAAAATGCTACCGGCTGGGCGCTGCGAGTCAATACGCAGCCTGTAACGCTGCCACAACAATATTAAATGTGCGTTTCCACGTAAAAAGAAAAAAAAATAATATCAATAACACACAGTTAAAACAGTCCAACTTTTGTACGCTTGCCTTGTATTGATCTGTACGTTAGTACTCTGCGAATGAACGAAGAACTAGCTGAATGTGTACTGCAGCATATTGCTTTTATTGCTAACATATGCTTCTTTCTTCCGTAGGGTAATGCTAATGATGTGCACTTTTCACTCCAATACAAGGTGAAGGTTATTTCTAAACGCGCCGAGGATTTAGTGGTTTTGTGGTGGAAGTTTGCCCAGTGTCCCGACTACATTTCCACTGAAGAATACGCGTGACGGCCTGGATGAGCAGCTGTCGTGTACGGCTGATGACCAGCCCCCTTGCAAACTTTCTCCTATTTGCATACTTGCACTCGCAGCTAGTGCTTTTGCCTGGCTGAAGTGACTTTGGTCACGGCGAAGCCGACACATGCTACAATGATGTAGTAGGAGGAAGCAACAAAAGGGAGAAGGCAGGAAGGTTAACCAGAAAAACATGCGGTTGGCTACCCTACACTGGGGGATTAGGGAAGGGGACAAGAAAGACGAGAAAGAAGGAAGAAATGGCAAAAAAAAGGGGGGGAGAGACTGACAGTAATTTCTCTGCAGCGTGTAGAACTCTACCGCATGTCAGAGGCGTTCACACAAGCCTGTCTTTCTCAGGAAACACAGCAGGGTTTTTACTGCCTTGTGGACTGTCGAGACATGTGAACATTACTGTAATACCCCCTGCACAGAAAGAGGCCGATCATCCAGTCCCCGCATTGCGCTGAGAAGTACTTGTCTAACTGAGGCAAATCGAGGACAATGGCACAGCAGGTGTTCGATATTTTCGTCGGTGCCGCAAACATCGCACGCCACGCTGTCAGTAATTCTGATTAACGTGGTATAAGTATAAGGTAACATATTTATAACAGGAGAAGACACATGCTAACCACTACCAACCACAATATGTAATGTAGCTGTATACGGTTATGTTGTTGATGAACCCTCAGAGTATATGACGGAATAATGGATAAGAAAAGGTGAGGATGGATTATGAAGAGCTTAGGAGATGATTAAATGTTTTCGCGCAGCGCCCCTAGGGAGATTGTGCACAATACCTATCAGTGTTTTCTAGTGCACCCTTTCCTGTTTTACATCGCCCCGTTATGCAGTGTCCTTATTATTTTGTTCCCCACAGAATGATATATAGTGGTGTCGGCAGTTCCAAGTGCGCTCTGCTGAACAAACTGTTTTAGGAAACTGCAAGTGAAAATCTTAAGGAGAATGTCACTTAAAATAGGATTAAACTTATTAAGAGTAGCCGTGTTTAGACAACATTTTTGTATGAGACGGGAAAAATAATGTCAGATTAAAGTTAGCAAGCCAAAAAAAATCCGTATCAAGTAATGTTCACTAACAAAGTGATGATAATAAAGTAATTTTTGCTCTGTTGGCTTTGCCACGAAAGTTGTTTTCTTGTGAGCATTGTTACGAGAAAACAGTGTTCTGATGGCATAAATTGTCAGGCCACCGTGTGATCATTCTATATAATAATGACAAGGTTTGCTTATTAACTCGGTTTGTATTCTAATCTGGGAAATACCTATACACCACTCGTAAATTTAGCTCTTTCAATTATCACGAGCACAGGCACACCCATGAAACAAAGCCTACGTATTCCACCACCTCTTTAGTAGTAGTAGTAGTAGTAGTAGTAGTAGTAGTAGTAGTAGTAGTAGTAGTAGTAGTAGTAGTAGTAGTAGTAGTAGTAAATTTGTTGTGTGCACAAGACGAAGAATATAAGCCGTCTCTTACATGCACTTTCATCAAGATTTCTTGAAAAAGAGCAGTACTGGTGCCACAATCAGATAGGTCCATGTAAATTGTAACGCTGACAACTAAAACTAGGAATGATTCATACACAATACAGAGAACGTTGCTATGGTGACCAGAACTTCATTACCCTATCAGTCATCTTAGATGCCTGCCGAGTGTGTTGAAGCCAATGGTGATGGATCCATTTAGCATTTCGTTTTTCTCATTATGCTTGATGGAGAATATTTCATCGTCCTCAGTCAGCCGAAACTTCAACCCTTCTTGGCTGTTCCCACTCATCGCCACCTCGCACTTAGTGAAGCCATTTAACTTGCTTCTTAAACATGCTTGAATGGAAATAGTCCGACAACTAATCTCATGATGAGAGAAACAGAATAAAATTATTGTGTAAAGGCTTGTGAGTGAAGATGGGAGGGTGCCTTACTCCAAGAACCCTCTGGCCTCAACCGCCTAGTGAGCTCGAGCGACGAGCTTATTATTGCATAGATCACTCTACTACCGACCCGCAGGTCGCGAGATCAAATCACCGTGATGGCGGCTGCATTTCCGATGCAGGCGGAAATGTTGTAGCCCCGTTTGCTCAGATTTGGGTGCACGTTAAAGAACCCCAGGTGGTCGAAATTTACGGAACCCTTCATCATAGCGTCTCTCATAATCATATGGTGGCTTTGGGACATTAAACCTCACATATCAATCAATCAACCTTTAGTTGCCTATAAGCACACGTACCCCACAAGTCTAACACAGCCGTGATTCAATCAATCAATCAACTAATCAATCAATCAATCAAATAATCAATCAATCAATCAATTATTGTGTAGATGCCGAAAAGTTGCTTGCACGAAAATGTATTCGTATCCGTCATAGGAGAGCTCGAAAGCGTTGCTTTGGGCGTGTGAATAATGTAAAGAGAATGCCAGCCGCTTATAGAAAAAGAACTAGGGAATTAACGGAATGAGCTAAAGACAAGAATTGGAAGGCTGCATTTCTTTTATCAGATAAAAAAGTTCAGTCTAGAGAGGTGCCCAGTGTTATAGTTCAAGTACCCCTCCCCCCCCACTTTTATTTTTGTGCCTTCAGTGGCTGTGCCCAAATTACTAAGCAGTGAATATTGGCCCATTCGTGCTTACTCCTCTAAATCCCCCGCATTCGTTCATCCCGCCATGGCAGCAATGTTACTGTATATTTAGGAAAGGGCGCCACATTAGCTGCATCCTCTCGGCTAGGCATTACTATTATAAATGGTGCTAGGAAAGCGTGCCAAGCTGAGTCCAGCCGTCGTAAACCTGAAGCCATTTGAAACTCCGCCATTAGCGTATGTGGTGTCTCCTAATCCTATAGGTGATCACCGCTGGAACGTGGCTGGGTGTAAAATCCGGATGCGCCTTCGAAGTTCTGGGCGTGTCCTCCATAGAGGATAGAGTTGACCCGCTCATAAAGCTTAAGGGAATAAACTCACTGAATGCTACTGCAGGTGCCTTTATTTGCTTTTAGTTAACGCTAACCACCGTTTCATTTTAGCTGACTTTAGCTGCTTACTGTATGTAGCCAACAAGTTTACAGCGTAGGTCGGCATAGTCGACTCACTCAGACACACTCAGACTGAGTGGGGGCAGTTAATAAGTGTTTGTATGAGTAATATATTGAGTAATGTCTTCGTCAGGTGAGTCACATTTTGATCGATTCGAATCCTAGTGGGTCCTGTTGGGGCTAATTTTAGTGAGTGTGAGGCTGAGTGAGTTCGGTTGAGGAAACTGCTGGTGAGGCAGGGTGCGAGTGAGCTCCACCTTTTATTGTTGACCTACTCTCTTATCTACTCATATTCAACATTAATATTGGCTTTATATCAACTTGTGCATGTACTCAAGTCAATTTGCATGTATATGTCAACGCACTAGCGTTCATGGGCCGCCTAAATGAGTAACGATCAGAGGCCTCCATGACCTTCACGCCAAAACTCTTTTATCTAAGGTTCCTAATAGAAATGTATCGTGTGAGTCGCATATTTCATAAAAATGTCCTTACTTAATTTAAACCATTGATAACTCAAACCTAAAGGTTCAAAATCTGAAGGCGTATCGTGAAGCACCGATAGTGTGAGATATTGACAGTTACGGCGTCTATACCTTATTCAATAAAGATTTGACATCGAAGATATTTGACATTGTTGCATTTAATTGTCTTCGAAGTGCACAACTTTCGCTTTGAGTAAGAACTCTTCTTCCTCTTTCATTGATTCTAGAATTATTTCTTTGGTTTTGACCACGTGTGGTATCAAAATCTCTCGCTCTGCATATCCAAGAGAAAAATAAACAAAGCAATGTTGTTTATTGCAATTTCAGTTCCCGAAGTAGTGATTTTCAAGAAGAGAGAACGAAAAAAAAATGTTCAGTTGCTGATCCTTGTGAGATTCTTTTTTTTCATCAACAAATATCTCACGAGCCTTTGAGATCTTTCCAAAACGCAGCAGCCTAATATATTGTACTTTATCTGGTCCAATAATGCTCAAGCATTCGTCATCTTGTGGCTCAAATGCGGGCTTTTCTGCAAGACACGGGCTCTGTGGGAACCATAAAACATAAAGGATTGCGTCTTAAGGCATGTTTTAGAAAACAAAAATAGTGCATAAAGCACCACGTGATAGCGTTTCTATTTCTTCATGGTAATTTCACCCAATGCTTGGGAGTTGATCTTTTGTGGTCATGACTTGAATCCGCTTGGATTCTACTTTTTCTGAAATCTAGTTGAAATATACTTTTTCTAGACCATCCTAGTTTCATTTTTGTTCATTTCGCTGACATTTACTACGATATTTAACAACAAATTCATAACAATCATAATTTAGTGTTTCAAGATTAATAACTCATGATGGAAAAACTATTTGAAGTGTATTTGAATAACGCAAAAAATGTTGGATGTATAATAATGGAAGCTGTTCAGAGCTAGCACTGCAAGAAATAGGAGAAATGTAAAGACTGAAATAAATGAATAAAGTAAAAAAAGTGAGTTTACAGAACGTGGTGAGTTTACAGAATTTTGCCTCGGATATTCCCTCAAACTCTCCTTTCTCTTGTTTGAAAATTGGGATGGGCATCTACTACATTTACGCAAGTAACTTGAACGCCAGTACAACACATTCTATATCTCTGATGTATATAGTTCTATGTGTCAGTTTTCCCAGTGCTGGGTAGCAAGCGAGATACTTGCTTTATGGTTAACCTTCCCGTCTTTCTTCACACCATACCTGGCACTCTCTCTCTCTAAACGCACCTCATATTCAACATGGCTGCTCCTTTTTCCACAGTTAGAGATGAGTTTTGTTGATGTAAATTCGTTGCGACTTGGAGTGCTCTCGTAGCTGCCAGGAAAGCACATGTTTTTGACATTTTACGGATATATTCCTGTGGCATAACCTGAAACGAAGGAAAATATATTATTGCGCTTTATAAATTGTCGTAACGAGAAAGCTAACAACCCATTTAAGGAAGGAAGGAAAATAGGAGGAAAAAACGGCAGGGCGGTTAATCAGCCTATAGGCAGCCGGTTTGCTACCCTGCGCATGGGAGGAGGATGGGGGAGATAAAAGACAGAGAGCAAAGAGGGAAGAGAGATAAACATAGCACATTCGGCAGCACACGCGCGCACACTCAGTAATCGTCCAGTCTTATCTTCCGCGGTGTGTGACACTGCTGTTACAGCCGCTTGTTCAAGTCCATGTCGCGCAGGAATTTCAACAGAGCTTTTGTCGCCTTCTGTTGCAATGTCTTTTCTCGGCCACTTTAAAGAATAGTGTCCGCAGACATTTGGCTGTTGTCGATGCGCGCAAGAACGGACGCCAGTGACTGTCTCTGACTGTCATACAACGGACAGTCGCCAAGGATGTGGTGCAGTGTCCCTTCGCAACGAGAGGCATCACAGAGAGCGTCGTCGGCCATTCCTATGACAAAGGAATAAGATTTTGTAAATGCCACTCCTAGCCATAAGCGATTAAGAAGGGTGGCTTCTCTTCGGTCGAGGCCAGTGAGCATGCAGAGAGCCATAAGAGGACAGGTGGTGTAGACGATTCGTCTCGTTGCTTGGTGGACACCATAGTGAAAACGTTATTTCACGCCCAAGTCGTCGAAGATTACTGGCAGCATCGCTCCGTGAAAGTGGTATGGTTTCTTCTCGTGTTCTTTCAAGAGCTGCCCGTGCGGTAGTATCGGCATGTTCGTTCCCTATGACGCCGCAGTAACTTGGCAGCTACTGAAACGTCACATGATGCCCTTTCTCGTGTGAAGTGTGGAGAAGGCATCACATTTCGAAAACAAGCTGTTCGTACGGCTCGCGACGCAGTGCTGAGAGCACAGATTGCAGACAGCCCTTGAGTCGCTGAAAATCGACCATTGTTGCGGTGGTTCCCGATTGACCACACAAAGTGCAGCGCGCAAAGCAGCTAGCTAGTTCCGCTGCTGTAGATTCCGCGGAGTGGTCAGTCTTAAAGCTGATGGTAACACCTCTTGCTGGGACAACTACTGCAGGTGATGAACACTGGTGGTTCGTGGAGCCATCGGTATATGTATGCACACTGTCTGAATACTTCTCGTGCAAAATAAGAAGAGACAGTTGTTTCAGCACGGGCGATAAAAGTTCAGATTTCCTCCGAATCCTTGGTTCCCTAAGATGCACTGTGGGTCGAATAAGACACTAAGGGGGTATCGATGGTTAAGATGCAGGAGTGAAGCCCGATGGAAGTTTCTCGTTGTACTTCACAATCATTTTAGCGAACGATGCTTGGCGCCTCTCTGATAGCAACAGCGCGAGGTGATGACAGGGAGCACGTGCGAAGTCTCTGATGTGCGTTCTAAGGGCTTCTACAACAATGTGAGTTGGTATCGGATAGTCACCAACAATTGCAATTGTTGTCTCTGTTGACGTACATCTGGGAACCAAGGCACACTTCAGTGTTTGGGCTTGTACTGACTGTAGAACACGAACATTGGTCTTGCAGGTATTGCTAAGCACGGGCAAGTTATATCTCAGGAAACCGAGAAACAGGGTTCTGTAGAGTTCCATCATTGCGTCTACTGACATCCCCCACGTCTTTCCTGCCAAGAACTTGAACAATTGGGAAATAGCAGTCGGCACTTTTTTATATAGGCCACATGCGGACTCCAACAGAGGTCCCTATCAGAAATGATGCCCAGAAACCGGTGGGTTCTGGCGTAAGAAATGGGTTGCCCGCAGATTGAGATGACATAAGGGGTCATCGCTTTGCGAATCAAGGCCACCAGCGCGCATTTTTCTGGTAATAAGCTGAGATCTTGTTTTAACAAGTAGTTGACAATAATAGTTGCTGCTCTTTGAAGCCGGGAACGTATCTGAGAACGTGCGACTGCCGAACTCCAGACACAGATGTCGTCTGCGTATATTGAGATTTTAATGGTACTTGGCAAGTATTTAGCAAGGCCAATTAGTGCAAGATTGAATAGCATCGGGCTAAGAACTCCACCATGAGCAACACCATTGGAAGTATAGCGTCACGTAGTTGGGCCACCTTCTGTTAACACAAAGAATGATCTTGCAGCCAGATAACTCGAAATCCACCGAAAGACTCGACCACCAAGGCCAACCACCGCAAGATCACCCAAAATGGCTTCATGTAGCACATTATCATATGCGCCCTTCACATCTAGAAACAAAGCTTTAGATAGTCGCTTACGGGATCTTTCGTGCTGAAGGTTTGAAACTAGATCAACGACATTGTCAATGGAAGAGCGGTCATGATGGAAACCAGCCATGGAATTCGAATAAATCTTGTAGTATTCAAGATACCACTTCAGGTGGCCTAGTATTATCCGTTCCATTATCTTTCCTATGCAGCTGGCTAGTGCTATTGGGCGGTATGAACGAGTTCGAGTGGGGTTGGCCCCGCTTCAAGGTGAGTAACAAGTGGCTTACTTTCCAGTCGTCAGGAACATTGCCATCCTGCCACGAGATGTTGTAAAGACTCAACAGTTCTCTTCTTGCTTGAACCTTCCCCAAGGATGCACAAGGCTTGGTACGGAATACCATCTGGGCACGGAGAAGTTGAAAGCCTGCAGAGAGCTAGTGCCGCCTCGAGCTCCTCCATTGTAAAAGGGAGGTCCATGTGGTAGTCACGGGAACGGGGGACGTCACCTCTCACTGAAGAATCTGGACGAGTGGCTTGGTTGGCGATCTGCACACAGAAATCTTCTGCGACATCGATGTCTTGCCGCCCTTGAAAGAGCGCGAGTGCTTTGAATGGAAGACGCTGTTCCGTAGGGTGACGCAGACCTTGCACCGTTTTCCGAATGTGTGAGAGTGGCTTGCGAGGGTCTAGTGACTGGCGAAACGTTGTCCATCGTTCCAACGCTAATCTATCCATGTGACGCCGAATCTTCTTTTGCATCCTCCTGGCTATACTAAGATCGTGACTGATTTTGTGCGCCGATACCTACGCTCCGCCCGGCGTCGAAGTGCTCGGAGTTGCTCCAACTCTATGTCAAAGTGGTTTCGTGCGGAAGATATCGTCACCGTGCGAGTGGAGTTTTGCATTGGGCTCTTATTTGTTTGCTCTAACCCAGATCGTAGGTCATCACTGCAAGCATCTTCCATGTCAGACTTAAAGTTGGTCCATTGGACTGCTCGAATGGTCGTCCATGGACCACAACTAGACAAGCCTTTGATGTTAAGGTAGATCGGAATGTGATCGATTCCTCGTGTCTCAACATCTGGAAACCACTTGACGTATCTCGCAAGGGAGTTGGAGACAAAAGCAAGGTCGAGACAGCTGCCATATGTCACCCCTCGAAGAAAAGTGAGGCTACCATCGTTCAGGAGAGTAAGGTCATAGCTGTAGGCGATGTTTGCTAACCTGCGCACTCTTGCATTTGTCCGCGTACTTCCCCATGCGTGATGGTGCGTGTTGAAATCACCTATGATGATCCGTGCTGCAGGACACACTATCAAAATATATACTGATCTCCTAGAATCGAGATTATTTGAAGACGATATATAAACGCCTATGAGAGTAAACATGAGTTTGTTGTTTTTCACGGTGATGCAGACATACTGATTGTCATCGTGAGGCGCAATTGGTTGCACAACATACGTCAGTTCACGGCAAACAAAGACGATGATTTTGCTGCACGCACCTTTTGTTGAAGACATGACAGCTTCGTACCCCGAAAGTCTAATTGGTTTCGACAAATTGGGTTAACAAATGACGATGAGTGGAAACACTTTGGTATACACAAACTAACGAAAATCTGAAAGGCGTGATTTTAGACCTGTGACGTTGCATTGGATGGCGGATGCAGCCTTGTCTTCTTTACAAAATGATGAGGTGTGAGTAGCCATCTTCCCAGTTGAGAGATTCAAGCACTGGGCTTATGGTGTCCAATACTCTAAGTGCGCTTCAAGCAGATGCTGTCTGAATGTCGACTAATATCGCTCGGATGGCTTCTGTGAGGGAACGGAGCACCGCGATCACTTGACAATCTGTTTTAGGCAACTCTTCCATGGCTGGAGACGGCTCTGGTGTGACCGCAACCTGCTGAGGTTCCTTGGCAGAAGAGCGCGTCGGGAGCGTGGGCCATTCCTCCAGAGAAGGAGGCTTCTCCGCTTATTTCGTATAAGTGGTGGGAACTTTCGCAGCGCTACTGAGTGGAACCGCTAAATAGTGAGAACTAGCATTTCGGAAATGGGCCTTATTTGAAGACTTCCGATGATGCCGACGTCGACGCCGACGCCGGACTACTTCGGCTGCCTTCCCTTTGTGTCGATTGTTTCGGGCCATTTGTTTGAGAACCACGCGGCTCCTTAGGGATTCGAGGACAGTCTTTCGGCGAGGCAGCGTGAGGACCGCTGCAGTAGGGCGCACTTCAGAATAGTCGACCCGACAGGTGTGCTTCTAACATGAGGTTCAGCTGCAACGGGGACACAGTCGTGAGTTGGGACATACGCCCTTGACGTCTCCTAGCCTGAAGCACTGATGACATTGAAGTGGCTTTTCGATGAATGGTCGAACCGGATGTCGGAAATGTCCAACTTTAACGTGGGACGGTATGCAATCTCCCTTGAAAAACACTTTACGCAGCGCGTATTTCCAAGGCGCCGCACTTGCGTAATGACAGTTCCCTCGTTTCGCAGGCTTGATGAGGGTAGGCAAGTCAACATTAGGAATGGCAATGTCGATGTCATAAATTACACCGGTAATTGATTTATCATATATCGGGATAAAGGGGCGCATTTTAATGCCGCCTAGCTCAGTCATTTGCTGCAGCTGTCCTAGCGCACTCACATCGTGCACGTCTATGGCGAGAATATTCTTTCCTTGGGTTTACTCTTACGTCCTTAATTTGACCTGGCACCGCACATTCCAGAGCAACGGAAAGGGCTTGCCTGTTCAGCAGTCGTAGGTTGCTTGAAAGATCTTCCGGCATAATGATGATGGCATGCGGCCAGCGCGCAGGCCTTGACTGTGCATTCGCTGTACTTGCAGGAGCTGATGCTGATGCATTCGCAGTCCTTCACTTCGCTCTCTTACCCCGGACAGGTATAAAGCTGTCACCGGATGTGTCGTCTTCCAACATAGAATACAGATCGGTGTCTTCAGTGTCACTGGGGTAGTCAGCTCACTTCCTTGTGGTTGACGTGTTGGAGGATCTCTGACCAGGCGTGCCTCTGGCATGATCCCCAGCCATCACCGCAAGACGGGGAGGCGAGACACCTCGAAAAACCGATGATTTCACTAAAATATACAGAGCGCAGAAACAAGCGTTCTTCTAAAGAGACACTTCTTCTTCCTCCCACGAAAACAGTCGGAACATTGTGTTCACAACCCGTTCAATGTAAAAGAAAGGAAGCCAATACATAACCATCGCCTGCTTGCCACTGCAAGAATTCTGGAGGACAGAAGGAGGATTCCGAATGATCGGGTTATATTTGCTTACGTAACTTGCTATTTTTACATTCGAAGTCTCTGCGTAAACTGGCGCGAGCCGCATCGATTTAGACGGAGGATTTTGAAATCTGAGAGTACCACAACGAAAACGTAAGGAACAAAGAACATTTCAGTTGAAACATGATGCTAGAGATCATTTTGTAAGAGAGAGCCTTGCATCTTTCAAATATTTGTTTCTTCTATGCTGAAACTGAGACGTACATTGTAAATAACGTGGTTCACAAGGATATCCAGTATATAGATGCACCACAGACATTTGGCTCGTGTATTATCCCACTGTTTCACCGGTGAGAATTTTTGAAGATAACAATGTATTATATTCGGTGTATCCTATATTACATTTTGATTGAATACTGCTTATTTAAGGTCCCCACTTTATATATGAAAAGTTTTCTGAACACAGGCATGGAATGGTGTCTTCGGTGCTCCTGGGGGGAGGGGGAGGGGGTGAGAACAAAAAACAATAGATAGATAAACAGATAGACAGATATATAAATAGATGAGAGAGAGAGAAAGAGAGAAAAAATCAAGGGAGCAGAAAGTCGCTGCAGTAGTTGCAGATCATAAACGGACACCTCCCTATAAGCCCACAAAATTTCCCTGCCACCTGATGGAGAGAAATATTCCCTTACACAGTTTGTGATTTCTAAGCCCTTATCAAAAGCGAACGGTGTTGTTTTAATTTCCATATGGTGTGTGAAACGGTGGTGCGCGCCTGGTTACATATTGTAAGTTGTGTTCCATACAAATCAAACAGTTCTCGAAGTGCGCGGACCACTGCTATTGACGCGGACTGCATGAATGGACCACTGCATGAACTGCAGTAACGCTGTATACACCAGTGACATTAAAACAAAGTAGCACCAACCAATCAGTTCATTTTTTTTCGTGTCTCGTGGCAAGAAAGTTCTGACCACAGCAGGAATCAGTTCGAATTACCCCAACGTTGTTATTCCGATGAAAAACGAACTGCCTTGAAGCTGGATTGCTTCCACCAGTGGTGTGTACTCAAGCAGCCAACGAATTCTGCACTCAGCACAACTATTGCAGATGTGTGCAGTCGGTAAAGTATATGGCGGTTTGATTTCTATAATTTTTGGGATATTATATCAAAGTTTGAAATGTTAACGATATCAAAGATAGCGACATGCACGAGTACGTTAGCATGAGTTACGCAGACTTCAAATAAATAATTTTTATAGTATAGCAGGTGATGATAGTGGTTAACTGATTTCTATATGAGTAAGCTTCTGATTTTTATACGTGGCTCAATATTTAGTTTATTGAAACTCTTTCATTCCACTTTGACAATGTTCACTCTTCGATGTCCCGACCAGTAAATCACTTCAGAGACGCCTGCAATTATGTGCAAACAAATACAGTTATACCGTAGTTAATTTTGAGGAAGCTTAGCAGACCATTAATAATTCAAGAAGCCTCATAATTCTTTTCTGTCGGTAAATTTCATTGCATTACGAGCATCGTGTACGGTCACTGGTGAAAAAATGGATACCGTGGTCCGAGACTTTTCATAAGAACCACTGGCTCTGGAAAGCGCCCAAGCATCGTTTTTTCCGAACACTACCCCTAGTAGCAACCTATAAACGAAGAGCTATCCTATAGAGCTCTGGACTGCCGAAGCTGCCTAGTGGTGATTAATTAACATTTAGAACACTCATGCTGGCTTGAGTTCAATGCGTGAAAGGGACGGGTGCTGAGAAAACAATGGCTCGGAAAGAAGACATGTTTTCGTGCCGCCCATCTCATTAAGGCGGACAAATGAGGACAGAAAGGGGGAGAAGAGAATATATTGTTTGGCTATAATGCTCCATCTTTTGTTTTTATTTGTAACTGCTTAGCCTAATAATAGGTGTGTAAGTGAAACATCGCTGCAGTAAGCATGACTAGTAAAAGCTAGTTATTGCTTCTTTAGTGTTATAAACAAAGACGCCTGGAGATGTGCATCGAATGCGATGACTTATAGCTGCATGTCGACGGCAGCATGGGGGGAGGGGGAGGGATGGAAAACGAACAAATCAAGTAAACCACAACATTTCAGCTCAGCGAATAAGGAGTGATGAAGGAGGCGCCATGTTGCTAAAACTGTCGAACAGCGACCGTATTTCGTACTTCGCCAGTCTGTAGTTATCGTTCAAAAGGTATTGATAGTTTTGACAACACATTTATTCCTTTAGATTTTTCAACAATGTAATAAAAGAAAGCCCAGATACTCCTATTTTGTAGACTTTACAAGGAGGTTTATATTTCTACATTCCCTTTTTATATTCAATTTCAACAGTGGAGCGGCTTAAGCCCATAGAAACTTGTTTAGTCGCGAACAAATATATTATCATCATAAACCGGAACGCGATCTCTTTGTCCTTTCTTTTGTCGTTTTCCACTTTGTCCTGTTTTTCATCGCCTGCTTCGCTCCACGAATACGTGCGGCATGTGACAAGTGAGGAGAAAAAAACGGGGGAAAAAAGGTAGCAAAATATAGAGAAAAAGTACACAAAGAATGACCGAAAGCAACAGAGCGAGACAGAATGAAGAGAGAGAGTGAATAAAAAGAGATACAGATAGGTGGAGAATGATGAAGTTAGAGGTTAAAGAAGCGATAAATAGAGAAAAAGAAAAAGGAAGAAAAAATAAATATGCAAAGAGTGAGAAAAAAAGAAATAGTTGAAGATAGAAAAAAATCAGAGAGAAAGACAATATAGAAAAAAAGGAAGAAGACAGAGAAAAAGAAAGGTGGAACAAAGAACGGGAAAAGTGAAGAGAGGCAATAAAGATCGCCTGACTCCGCACTTACTTCAGGCTTAGAACCACCAGTCAAAGCTGATTGAAGCTTTTTTTCTTGTTTCTTGCAGCGACCTCGCTCTCGACTTTGGTTTTGATTTTCGCGCAAACGCTGCAAATCACAGTTCCCCGATGCTTTCCGACCCCTGTCCTCACGGATACTCACCTTTCTTCCCTGTATATACAAAATATGGAAGGTTCTTCATCTGGCGAGCACACGCTCTCTCCCGACCGCCAATTACTTTATGCACGTTAAGTCACGATATAGATGAGTTAGCATGCGTAATGTAACGTGGGATCTTCACAGAGTGTGAATTGTGTAACCAGGCATAACAAAAGATCAATTCCATTACGAGTGGGTCGTTGAATGCTTCCAACTCATTACGATGGGCTTAGTCATAACTCTTCATTGTCATCAACCACTGAATCCAATAATGGAGTGGTAGGTACCTTTCAAGCGTACTTGTATCAGTAGCGCAAACGGGTTCTAGAAATGCTTCTCTTCCAGCTTACGCTGTGACTGTGCTGTGCTTTCTGCACCGGGCTTGTGTTTTTTTTTTCTGCGCGTTGCGTTACATTATAAATGACGGCGCCAGCAGTTGCGGACACCACCACTGTAGCTTACGCAAGCAAAGAAGAGAAGCGTGGTGTTAAAAGGAACAACTTTGAGAGTCGTCTATGCGCACGTTTGTGCCACGAATAGCGTCGGCGCTCAAAATGAACGCTGACGTCACTTCCATCCATGCTCGGGCACAGCCTCGTCGTCAGTTTTTTTTTCTTGGTTATCATAATGTCACGTACGCGAAAGGGTGTTCTTTCGGTGGCAGTGCAAATGAATTACGAAAGTAGAAGAATTACAGTTACTCTCAAACACAGAGAGTGTGAAAAAAAAGAAGCGTAAAAGTATGCTAATAGCCACCAAAGGGCAAGCACATAATCGTAGCGATAGTGTGCTGGTCAACTGTAAATGATAGACACATGACTCAGACGGGTGAAATGACCTGTTTAAAGGTAACAGCTTTTGTAACTAGCATATTGTAGTTGAAATTTCACCGGATTACCCCCGTTGGAGTTCACTGTTGAACAAGCACACCATTTACAGCTTTTGTTAACCAAGGTGAATCGGGGAGGACCAACTATAGCACACGATGAAAACGTGTGTCATCCAACCTTAATGGTCACGTGATACGGCTACTTTGTAATGTTTAATCTTCAATGGTGTACTGAAAAAGTACGACAAGCTGCTTACATAAAAAAACTCTGAAGGAAATCATGCGTAGTGTCATAGTGGTATTCCTTCCATATAGTGCAATGGAAATTTTGTGCCCTGGATGATCAGTCACAAAGCACACCCTGACAAGCTTGTCCTAAGTTAAGTCTCTTTACTGGCGGCGTAGGTGTAACATGTAAATATTTTACTGATTAGACACACGACATGCAATAGGTGTCACACCAGGCGCATTGAACTTAGATAACCGCTTTGCGATACATGCTTGTGCAAGTGGTTGTCAAAGGAGTAAATTAACATATTGTTTCCCCAGCCTTGTAATCTAGGACACTTACATTCGCAACGAAGTTCCGTGACCTTTGTTAGTAAAGAAAGGCTAAAGAAATCACAATTATAACATTCCCTGCTCTTTACCGACAACGGTATTTCTGTTGGACTCTGACGTATGAGATAAGAAAGACGTCTATAAAACGTAAATCAATATATCCCAGTTACTTCGAAAAGCGAAAAGCGCACATTTATTTCCCGGTATATTTATTGTACCGGGAAGTAGTGTGCACTTATTTATTTTATACATTTATTTATTTGTACATTCATTTATTTAGAGTACACTTATTTATTTACAGCTGTATAACATTTAAAACGCAATGGATTACCTGCTGGGCTGAAGTGTGCTGCAATATAAAAATGCTAATAGGCTTGAAAAATAAAATGGGTGAGAAGTGACGTTCTCGTTATAGGTCTGTCTCTTCTTTCTTAATCTTTCAGGAGAAATACAATAATGTTGTTGTGTGCCGATTGGAATCGTTCTGTCTGAAACCAGTAAATGTTAGTGTTCTCTCTCTCTCCCCTCTAATCTTTGTTTCTCCTGTTTCTTCTCTCCTCCCGAAAGAGTGAGCAGGCGTTGTGCCCCTCCAGGTGGTAGTGGCCAGCTTGCTTGCTCTCTCTCTCTTTCCTCTGTGTCGTTGTGTATCTGTGTATGAAAATGAAATGAATAAATGAAAAAATAAATAAATAAGTAGTGTACCGCACATCAAAGCTCGAGAGTTTTTCAGGTGACTGTACGTGAGTTTTCTCGTTGCGTGCGCTTTATTTTGGCTTCACAAAAAGAGAAATAGAAATCTCATTTTGATTATGTATATTATAAAATTTACGCATTGCCCTTTTTGTATTTTTGGGTATGTACCCACAAAACAAAAGCAGGCCGTCGAAATCTTATTTGGGTGAAATCCTAATCAGATTAAGGCGCAAAAGGAAAACCCGAATGAGGAATTGTGACGAGCTAGTGCAGAAGGTACAATGATAAACCTTTTCTAAGGCAAACAAAAAAAGAGGAAATTTCTGTAACTATGTTTACACTGAACGTTCATTTTCCTGCTGTAAAAGCAACTTCATTATATAAAAAATAAAGAGCCTTCTTTGTTATAAAATGTGCTGACTTCGTTTTGGCCTCTATCATTTCAACGTTTTTATCCAACTCCATATCTTGCCTAAAGTGAAAGTGCTTCTTCAATGCCTAATGAAACTATCTTAGCAATATAAAAAGTATGATAAATTGTAAAGTCTAAAGCGGTGCAATTGTGTTGGCGCTAGCTCATGAAAATATTTATGATAAAATATAACGTAGACACGTGTTTGATGTTCGACAATGCTGGCTTTTGTTTTATGATTTTATGGCACAGTTATCAATTTTTGAGATACCAGTTGGGAATCTTTCTTTGCGTGCTTGTAAAAGATTAAATGCCTTTGTAAGAATTTGTTGTTATTGAAAACGGGCAGAAACTATTTTTCTTTGCATGACCAAAACATTTTTAGTGCTTTATTTCTGCCAGAAAAAAAAGATATCAAATAGTCTTGAGTGGTTCAAATTCAAAAAGAGCTTGAAACCAAAAATTGCGTTGTTTAAGAGAAGCCAAATAAGGTGTAAAGAATAATGAAAAGGCAGTTGCAATGTTTGAATCTATACTAATATCGGTGTTAGAATAAACGTGACGAAAAGTGTAATTTTGATATAGATATAAGACCAAAATTTTACAATTTACAGCAATGATTTCTGTGTGATAGGAAACCTCTTATGCAACCTTACAATTTAGGCTTCTTTCTATAGTAGCTGGAGCTGACAGAAATATTTATGAGTTCTTACCGCTATTGACTTGTTCTTCAGCGAAAGTTAAGTTTACCACTTAACCCAAAGTTTTCTATAAAAAATGGCCTTCGCATCATGGTGACAATCTTATTTCCCTCATATAGCAATATGATAGGCTTCCATAGCACAAATATGAAAAATTCATTAAAATTTACGAATGCCATTAATTGAAAAGCTACTTTATGGTATGGTTCAAAACTGCATATTTATTATATTGTAGTCATCGGCGGGTGAGGTGGCGATGTTTTGAAGAACCGTGATCCGCCCTTCTCGTATACCAAACTGACGAAATATTTTTACCTTGCGCGGAGACAATATTCTCCACGACACAGAAAACTAAGCGGACCTCAGGCTCTGACACTCAGGCTTCTTCAGGTCTGGGCGTACCCTAATCCCGCGCTATTGAACAAAATGTATCCTGAAATACAGCCAACTATTACATGTTCCTTCTGCGACGATATATCTAACTTGGCATATATGCTCTGGCGGTACCCCGCGTTGTGCTGTGGCGAAGTCATCGCACCATCCAAATGGAACAGTGCTATTACAAGCACCGGACTTGAACAACAATTATGAACAGTTTAAGGGACCACGACGCAGCAGAGAGATTTGTTATTTCTGTTCCGACGTGGGAGCGGCCTGCAAAGTGCTAAAGCGCGTTCCGAAAAAAAAAAATTGCAGATCCCATGTACAGTCGGAATCGATGATACGTGAAGCACGAATTAGAAATGCTGATATGTCACTTTAAAATCAGCACAACGTTACGAGGTGGAAGTAAATAAGGCCGTACATGACTTCCGTGTCATGATTATCATGTTTGGACGTGTCGTTTACCTTCAACATCTATTCACGTCACGTGATACCAAATTTAGTATATGTGGAGCTAGCGAAACGACCGCGAGCACGCTATGAGCATGGTATGTTGTCATGTTCTTACATGACATGCGTGTCAGGATTATCATGCTTGCACCAGTCATGTATTTCTTCATCCGTTCACGTCACGTAACACCAAATTTGGTATATGTGTAGCTCGCAAAACGGCCACGAGCGCATCATGAAGGGCCCAATATACTCCAATGTAGCATTGACGCATGCGCACGTTGGACACAACGACGCTACGTTAGCAAAACGCGAGAACTCTATAGTCTGACGTCAGGTAGTCTGACGCCAGGCGTGACCAGCGTACGTTGGCGCGGACTGACGGCAACCAGCGCAAAATGCGACATGCTGCATTTCGCGCTGATGCGTTACCCAGACAACACTGCGTGTCCCTCTTTTCGTGACAGATAGACGCCGGATGCGCTGAAACGCGCATGCGTCAAAGCAACACAGTGCGGCGCGCGGCTGCGAGTATATGGCAGGACCGGCGCCTGGCGTGGCAATGCCGGCGAGCACGTGCAATGGGTCACGTCGAACTGTAATGGCGCCTTGACTGTGGCATGTAGTCATGTTCTCACGTGACGCGCATCTCATGATTATCATGTTTGCAACAGCCACATACCTTCGTCATCCATTGGCGTCACGTAATACCCAATTTGGCATATGTGAAGCTAGCGAAACGGCCGCGAGTGCATTATCAGTGTGGCATGTAGTCATGTTGTTACGTGACACGCATGTCGTGATTATCATATTTGTATGTGTTATTTACCTATGTCGTCCGTTCGCGTCACGTAATACCGAGTTTGGTACATGTGAAGCTATAGCGAAACGGCCACGAGCGCATCATAAGCGTAGCATGTAGTCATGTTGTTACACGACATGCATTTCTTGTTCATCATGTTTGCACCAGTATCATACCTTCGTCATCCATTCACGTCCCGTAATACCGAATTTGGTATAACTGAAGCTAGCAAAACGACCACCAGCGGACCATGAGCGTGGCATGTAGTCATGTTGTTACATGACACGCATTTCATGATTATCATGCTTTGCACCAGTATCATACCTTTGTCATCCATTGACGTCACGTAATACCAAGTTTGGCGTATGTTGATTGATATGTGGGGTTTAACGTCCCAAAACCACCATATGATTATGAGAGACGCCGTAGTGGAGGGCTCCGGAAATTTTGACCACCTGGGGTTCTTTAACGTGCACCCAAATCTGAGCACACGGGCCTACAACATTTCCACCTCCATCGGAAATGCAGCCGCCGCAGCCGGGATTTGAACCCGCGACTTGCGGGTCAGCAGCCGAGTACCTTAGCCACTAGACCACCGCGGCGGGGCAAAAGTTTGGCGTATGTAAAGCTAGCGACATGACCATGAGCGCATCATCAGTGTGGCATGTAGTCATGTTGTTACATGACACGCATCTCATGTTTATCATGTTTGCACCAGTATCATACCTTCGTCATTCATTCAGGTCCGGTAATAGCAAATTTGGTATTGTGACGCTAGCGAAATAACCGCGAGTGCATCATGAGCGTGGGCATGTAGTCATGTTGTTACATGACACGCATGTCATGATATTCTTGTTAGGGTCCATCGCTTGTGTTCGCCACGCAATCATGCCATACCATACCAGTTTGTAACATGCTATGTGAATGAAACCTTTACAAGAGCCACAGGACCATGAAATATAAATCATCATATTCATGACATACATGTCACGATTTCATGCTATGACTAGTCAAATATGTTCTTCATACAGTAATCTTATGTCATACCAGGTTTGGTATCGATACTATTATCGAAACAGCCAGGAGAAATAAAAGTCGTAGGCGGCTAGATAGATAGATAGATACGCTCAAAGTCACTGAATTTCGCTAAGAAATGCTTCACATTTAAAATCGGCCCAGCGGGAAAGAACACGCCGGGCACATGTGTTTAGTAGCGAAGTTAGAGATGAAGAAAAAAAATGGCAGCATATCCACGGAGTGAATGATGGAGAGTGGGGCGAAGAATTCGTCCGTCCATTCGTTCTTGCTTCCGTCCGTCCATGCGTCCGTCAGTGTGACTATCCATGCGTCCATCAGCCCGTCCGTGCGTGCGTCTGTTCGTGCGTCCGTCCCTGCGTTCGTCCATGCAGCCGCCCCTGCGTCTGTTCATGCGTCCATCCATGCATCTGTTTATGTGTCCGTTCGTCCATCTATTCAACACTCCAAGTACCACCATCTCGCATCTTTTCATCATATATTCCCCATATAGAAGCACCGCCATCCAGCGGACATTCCAAGGACTAAACGAAAGGTGGCACACGCACACTTTCTTACAGCTTGCGCTTCGGGTTCACTTCCCACCTTTAACCAACTCGAGTTCATGGTATATACTAGTTCACTGTATTCATGGCACTGCGGCCGAACGCTCGCTAAACCTTTCGAAAACCGGTTACGCCCAGCGAGTATGACGTAGCAAACTTTTCAGTCAGATAGTGCTCAATGTACATGCCAATGGCTGCTAATGGGAAATGAGAGGCGGAGAATTCGGCTTTTACTTTCTTACGGCTTGCGCTTTGTATCTACTTCCCATTTTTAACCACCTCGAGTTCATTCATGGTATATACAAGTTCATTGTATTCATGGCACTGCGGCTCAACGCTCGCTAAACCTTTCTAAAGCTAAGGAGGTTACACCCAGCGAGTATAACGTAGAAACCCTTTCTTGTCAGATAGTGCTCAATGTACATGTCAATGGCTGCTAATGGTGATCGCAGCCTGCGCGTTAACTAAAAGCCGAATGCTCCTGTCTCTCATTCCCAATTAGCAGCCATTGACATGTACATAGAGCACTATTTTTAGTGTTCAACAACGCACAGAAGAAGTCTCTCACCGCACCACCTTGGAGGTCAAAATGTTATACTTGTTACATACTACGGGGACGAACGGGTGCCGCTATATGGAGCTTCGCCCCTAAAAGATCTGCTTCCCTGAAGGGAATCGTGAGGAAATGCGAATGCATTGGCTAGCGTTCATAACGACATTTTGCACCTGAGAACTCAGCGTTAGAAGGTTGTTTTCTTTTTTTTTCTTACGCCCAATGCAATCAATAGCGCCGTTCACCGCACGTGGCGTTTTTCTGTCGCGAGAAACGCGGTATGCATTTCCAGCTTAGTAGCTAGTGTGCACGGTTAAAAAATATTTTAGGCGAACAAAAGTAACAGCGTTCTCGGCTTGGCGTTGGAGCTTCACAGCAGCGTCTCGCGCACACATTTCCGCATCTTCTTGAGAGGCGCCCAGCCAAGGAATGGTGGAGAGTAAGGCGTCAGTGGACGGAAAAGTGGAGCGCAGACAGGAGATAAAACAGACGGTGAGAGAAGCAGTGGCGAAGCACACCACCTACCCTTTCCTACACTCTCTCGCACCACATACTGCGGTTGCTAGGGGTGAGGATAAGCGCGCGTGCCCGCAGCTGTTTCTATGGAGAGGGAGTGAGAGCGGAGAGATAACATTTGCATGCGCGCGGAGACTACACGGACGCCGCGGACAACGCCGATTCCTGACATAGCCCGACTAAGAAATGCATTCGCACTAGAAATACGAAGAGAGAGCCCACCGACCGAGGTACTTTGCTGCACGAGCTGGGCGCCGCTGTGCCAGGTGCTATACGATGCGAGGTGCGATGTAAGGCAGAGGCCGTTCTTGAGGATGATCGTTTCAGCAAATGCGAGCCGGGGGTTTGCAGAGCTTTAATAGTACCGCCATTAAAATGGGCAACGGCAAAATAAAATGTTGGTCTTTCGATAGTGTCGCCGTGGCCACCACTCGTGTGCCAAGTTTCTGTCTGTTTGGCTCCTGTAAAGAGTGCTTGTCTTTAACTTTGCCTATATAGAGGAAGAGCACTTGCAGGACATTATTTGTTGACCGAGGTACGACGGGGAGAGGGGTCGGGGACAGAGTGGGTATTTATGCACGCTTTAAAAAAATGAGAAGAAGAGTATGATGACAGCTGAATTAATATTAGTTGAACAGAACCCTTACAAGACTTAAATTACAACTGCACAATACTCTATGACCAATGATACATCTGTCTATAGAACAAAACAATCCCTGATGCCATCTGTGTAACACCTTTGCTGTAAGGTGCTACTTTATTAAGAGACTTAACGTGAGCGCGGCACAGTCATTCACTTAGACGTAAGCAAACAACTGAATATGAAAAAAAAATGATCGTGGTGCTTTGCGTGTCATCGTTCAAACACAGAGAGAGCTCGATTTGACGTGATGGGGACGCACAAACTAGTTAAATCAGGGGTTTTGTAAATACAAAAAATAATTTTTCGGTGCCTTTAAACGTGAAGTCATAACGGAGAGGCCTCTACGGGCTCCCGTGGCACTGTTTCCGTCGCCCAATAAGCGTACGCGCCTAAAAAGTCTGCGAGGGTGGCCTATAGACACGAAGAAAGTAATGTCCTCAAAATGCAGGCCAGGTCAGGTGGAGTTACGACCGCTTGCAATAGTATGAGGGTGTGGATAAAAAAATCAGTGCATATGTGACACAACTGAGAGATGAAGATGGGAGGGGATGATGACTGCTATCTATGGCATGAACGATCAAATTACCAAAGCAATCACACCCGCCTCTAGCACCATCCAGTGAAAGCGACCAGTTGTCCAATACATTACTTCTTGGCATTGGCGTGACGTGGAGCCTCGTCAAGAAAAGCAAGACTCTATATGATCTGGCTCCTAAACGTTTTAACACAATGTTGTTAAAGCACACGCTCGAAGAAAAAGTTGTCTCAGCTATATTTACACAAAAAGTCGCTGTCTTCAGGGAATTACTACATGAATAAACTTCGTTTAAATCAAATTTGGCCACGAATTCGTTTTGTTAACATGGGTTGTTGACAAAACTGAATGTTATGGGTGTTTGGCACAGAATGGGAGTCTTTAATTACATCGGGAAGCTCATAAATTGAGTTCTTTTAGATGAAGTCTTTACTGTAATCAGTTGTGTTGAATTCTTTAGCAAATATTCAAAAGTTGATTGATTGATTGATATGTGGGGTTTAACGTCCCAAAACCACCATATGATTATGAGAGACGCCATAGTGGAGGGCTCCGGAAATATCGCCCTCCTGGGGTTCTTTAACGTGCACCCAAATCTGAGCAAACGGGCATACAACATTTCCGCCTCCATCGGAAATGCAGCCGCCGCAGCCGGGATTCAATCCCGCGACCTGAATATTCATGAGTGTTTTAGCATTAATAAAGAAGGACACAACAAACACCGCTCCGTGTTCCCAAAACTTAGCTTTAATTTTTTATAGATAGGTGTTCACAAATAACTTTACTAGAATGCTGTGGAAATTCAATGGCTTCTTCAGTCCCATTTCTTCCTATACACATTCGCCACGGTGGATCGCCACGGTGGATCAGTGGTCACGGTGCTCAACGGTGCTCAGCTGCTGACCCAAATGTCACCGGTGCAATCCCGGTTGCAGAGGTCACATTTCGATGGAGGTGAAATTATAGAGGCCCACGTGTTGTGATATGTCAGTGTACGGTAAACAACACGAGATGGCCAAAAGTTTCGGTGCTCTTCACCGCGGCGGTCCCTCATAACCATATCGTACTTTTAGGATGTATAACGCCATATTATTATTATTATTATTATTATTATTATTATATTATTATTATTATTATTATTATTATCATTATTATTCTATTGGCCGTTCAAAATAAATTGAAATCGAGACTTATCGCGCCGCTGCTGCTCTTTCAATTTATGTTGTGTTTCTAGATCAAGGCGCATACTTTCAAAAACACTCGCTGCATTGAAAGGTACCCTATACTTTCATCCAGAATTTTTAAATATGGGCATTACTTGCTTGCAATACCAGTTCAAAAGGGCACAGGATAGAGCGTAATATCATTATATTGCTTTTAAACGGAACTTCAAAGAATGACCGCTGAAAGTTGCCTCTTTTAGTTTCTTGTCAATTTCAATTCATATACTGCGTAGACAATAATTAAAGCTACGTGTACCAATTTGGGCGGGCTAAGAATGCATTTCATGTCTTTATAATTGGAAGGTTTTCTAATCGTGCCATGAAAGTCATCTAAATCAGCGGATCATGATTAGGCGTGTTTAAACAATGCTCTCTCAAAATTGAACAAAATGGGCTATTTGAACTTTATGCAAAGTGCCTTCGTTATTTTTTAAATCTTATTCTCTGTATCACTTCCACAGTTTTATATAAATAATTTAGCTTGCTCCCAAGGGGGCTTGAAAGCACTTTGCGTTAATCAGTGGATGCAAAAATAAGACATAATTCGGTGGACATTTCCATTCGTGGCGTTTAGGTTTGAAGTTACTTTCGGAAAACTTGATTAGGTCTAGGTTCTCGTGTGTTCCCGATGGTCTGTGCTACGCAGTGCCATTAAGTTGAAGAACCCTCGCTGGTCCCAATTATACGGAGCTACGCACTATACTTCGTCTCTGATAGCATGAGTCACTTTGCTGTGTTAAACCTCCTGCATACACCAATCAACCAATGAGCAGCTAGACGGCTGCAGTGAAGCTTTAGAAATTTGTTGTAATATTTTATTTTATAAAAAATCAATAGCAGTGGCATATGGTAATCACTATATGTGCCGGCACAAATATATTTAGTACGCTGTACAGACAAAATACGAACATTTTTATATCCTGGAGAGCTACAATAACTTTTGAGGCGTATGCGAGTTCACGTAGTACTTGTATGTAACGAGGAAATTTTTGTGGACAATTGAGTGATGACCCGTGAGTGATAAAACCAATATTTTTTGTATACAGTGAATACTGCCGCATTATTTTTTATTTTATCAGTATGTTATACAGCTATATTGATGATTTTTTTTTGATAGATACACAATATCTTCAAATATAAATTTCAGTTTCTGTCTTTAACACATTTTCAACCTATTTCAACTGCTGTATAGGTTCCAAATTGAGGTATGTCCAATTGTTTATTGCGTTAACGTTGACACATTTATGATTTCTCAATATTACATCCAACGTCTCATATTTTCAGCCTTCGGCATGTCGCTCTTTTTTTTTTGTCGGGTCATTACATCGGAACTCCAGAGTATTTCATCAATGCTGCTGACATCTCAGAAGTGCGCTTTGGCAAGGCGTTGCCTTATACTTGCACATCTGTCGAATTTAGCTGTCCTTCGAAGTACAGCAAGATGAGAGAATCACCTATTGCCCTCGAATTTCACCGTTGGTTGAGTAGGCCATTATTTAAAATTTGCAACTATATAATGCTTAGCTTCAGAGAGCAAAAAAAAAAGCTGCCCTTCAAGCGCATGCTAAGAAAACTTTCAGATCAACGTACTCGATAAAAGGTGAGTCATCCGCATCACACGTGCACTCGCACAGAGGCTGCAATAAAAATCGCGCTCTTTGGTTATGTTCACTCAGCTGTAACGTTGTTGCTACAACGAATTTGTACTTTTCTTTTGTTCATACACTCATCCTATTCACTGCGACGGACAGCACATGACTTACTCCCCCCCTCACCCCACTATGTAGACGGTGAACAAATGAATTGCGTCGGAGTTGCGGCACGTGCTTCCGGCCCGCCCATCGCGTATGACTCACATCGCGAAATGCAACAAAGCCTGAAACTGGCGAGCGCTCATTGCCTCTCAGCAGACACGATGAAATGAAATCATCGCACGAATTAGGCGGCCGCTGTAGTGACGACATAGACTGCGAGCTTAGCATGTTTTAGGGAAAAAATGTAGAAAAATGAATCGCAATGGTTGAACTTAGCTTGCAGTGATTTGATTATACACAATGCTCTCAGTTTGCGAGTGTCGTTTTTTTTTTCATGAGGAGACTGGGTAGCAATGACACAAACGAGACGCATAAGAGGGGTGGGGCGTTGGATGCTGCAACGTATTCCTGAGAGAGGTCACAATATCGCTGTGTTGCAGATTCGGATACACCACCACCGGTACGAAGCAAAGAGTGATAGCGAATTGCCGATGCCAAATGTTATCGACGACGAAAAGTGGAACACACCTAATCGCAGGCGTGCATGGCCTCGACTTCTATTCTCACAAAACTACCACAACCTTTGGCGACGACCACAGACGTCACTGTAGAGCAGCTATCGTGCATGCCTACAGCTATTCTTGTATCGCATGCGCGCCGAACTTCATTTTGCAAGTGGTTTGTTGCGCGTTCGTGAAGGGGATCTATCGGTGACATTTGTATTTTGTTTTGTTTACTTTTAAGCAAATAAAACGAGTTAGTGCCTAAAGAATTGTGGCGACATTGCGCAAGCCCCACAGGCATCCGGTCGCGTCTACAAGTGTAACACATTGACCCTGAAGGCAAGCCAAGCTTCTTCGATTTCAATGAGAGCAACCAAATGAGCATACGTGATTGTAGCCGTTGGCTAGTGCCTGTGATCACTGCACGCACTAATAACAGGAAAAGGAGTGTTAGAACGAGAGTGTCTTTAACACTGAAAACAGGCCAAGCCGACGGCCATTGCCATTGGCTGTATTGGTCGAAACGGAGCTGCGAAGGAAGGGTTGGTATCTAGAGTTGAGGTTTTGTTAAATGGCAGTATTTTGCGCTAATTTCTTCCCCTGATACTTTCGCTACACATCTATTCTTTGTATTTGAAGGCTCTTCCGCTTTGGTCGGGAGCTCCTCACTGTAACATCGCTTCGCATCATACCACAGAAGGCACTCCGGAATAACCCGTCGCCGCAAAGAGATCCATATTAAATGATGAGAACGGCATAGATACCTGCGGCTTCATAATAACACATGTTCTTTGCTTGTTGCAATACGCAAGCTCTCGATTGGGGAGTCGTCACAGTATGAAGAAAAATTTCACGGTAGTATTTGTGCTCTCATTGTGCACTCTGAGGTACCGGCATTCAAAAAACACTGTATACATGAAATACAGTGCCTTTACACATCTATTAGGGGTGAAGCTCCTTATAGCGACATCCGTTCGTCTCTCACAGCCGTTGTAGTGTGTAACAAGTACAACATTTTGACCTCCAAGGTGGTGCCGGCGAGAGATTTCTTCTGTGTGTTGTTGAACAATAAAAGATAGTGCTGAATGTACATGCCAATGGCTGCTAAGGGGGAATGAGAGACAGGAGAATTCGGCTTTTAGTTAACGCGCACGCTGCGAATTTTTTATTGTTCAACAACGCACAGAAGACAAGAAAGGGTTGCTACGTTATGCTCGCTGGGCGTAACCTCCTAGGTTTTAGAAAGGTTTAGCGAGCGTTGGGCCGCAGTGCCATGAATACAGTGAACTAGTATATACCATGAACTCGAAGTGGTTAAAGGTGGGAAATAGTCACAAAGCGCAAGTTGTAAGAAAGTGTGCATGTGCCTCCTCTCGTTCAGTCCTTGGAATGTCCGCTTGATGGCGGTGCTTCTATATGAGAAATATATGATGAAAAGATGCGAGATGATGGTACTTGGAGTGTTGAATAGGTGGACGAACGGACACACAGACAGATGCATGCACGGACGCACGGATGGCTGCATGGACGGATGGACGCATGGACGGACGCAGGAGCGGACGCATGGACGAAAGCAGGGACAGAAGCACAGATGAACGTGCGGACGGACTAACAGACGCACGCATGGGTGGGCGGATGGACGCACGGTGGCCACACAAACGCACGCATTGATGGACGAAAGCAGGAACGAATGGACGGACGGGTGCTCCGCCCCACTATCCATCATTCACTCCATGGATATGCTGCCACTTTTTGTGATATTCTTACAAGTAAAAACAAAATTTGTTAACATTTGGGCACGTCGCCTCTACGAGAGACTTCAAGGAAACAAAGTCTCGTGCATATACTTAGAATAATAACACTTACTACGGGCAACATTACCTTTAGAGCCCACGGCCTTTGGTAAAATTTACTGACATTGCCATAATATGATTCTTATGAGGAAAGCATGAATGCAAAATATAAATAAAAAGAGACAAAATGAAAACAACATTGAGGTTTTTTTTTTCAACGCACAGAGTAGTTGCTGATCCTGATGTTCCCGGCTGACGTGGAGGCTTGCGAGAAACGTACAAGTGTTTGGAACTCCCACGCTGAAATAGAATATTTTTTTTCCCTGATTGTTAGCAGACCATGATCGTTCGGAATTTCCTGTCTGGTTCTCGACTTTTCGTGTCTCTTGTGCATCTTGTGCATCTATATGTACCTTCGAGAACCGTACAAACTCACCCGACTATCTGAAACCAGCTCCATTTTCTTCAATAGTGTTACGCAATACCTAATACTTTCACTGAATCGCGCTAGCACGAAAGTTCACAAGCTTATTAAATTCATGGTGGAGTTATTGCACGAAGACATAAAGGAATGAGAGAAAGACAGAAAGAGGGAGTCAGATTCCTCACATTCACAGTACTGCAGTTGCTATACAATTGCTGGTGCAAGTTCGTACTTGCACAGAGCTCTGCCACACTCACCGAGCATGCCCAGATCAGAAAGGGGGGAGTGGGGGAGAAACTTTTATAACCTTTAGAGCCATCACTATCTATTTGAGACTAGATATTTGTTTCATATTTGTTTCGTCTGTTACACTAGTTAAGGTAAATTTACCTTTCATTAAAAAACGACAAAGCTTGCGCTCTGTCGCGCAAAGATTAAAACAGCGAAACTGGGTGATTGTGAAGGACTAATCTGGTTTATTCTAGATTGTTTCTAGGCAATAGCTAGAGGTGTTGCAGGTTGTTTCTAGGTTGCTTTCGTTTTCAGGCGCTAAGGCTTACCCCTAATAGGGTCGCATGTGGTTGTAATTTCCACCTTACAATCCTTTGTAATAGTCTGCTGTATACAAACGTCCAGCAGCCATGGGGACGAGCGGTAATGTTTAAAGATTTGTTCCATGTTGAATGATTGAAACGGTGGAAGTGCATGTAAGTTGATCAAACTTGGCATAACTAGAGTTACTGGAAGTTGGTTTGACTGAGCCCGATTTCTACAAGAGGCCTACCGATATATTTTTCCAGCGCAGTGAAGTGAAGTATCTTTTTATGTAGCTATCTTTAGCATCTCGAAAGCACATACGCGCAAATTTAAGAGAGGAGAAGTCCAAAAAAAAAAGATTGATTGATATGTGGGGTTTAACGTCCCAAAACCACCATATGATTATGAGAGATGCCGAAGTGGAGGGCTCCGAAAATTTAGACCACCTAGGGTTTTTTAACGTGCACCCAAATCTGAGCACACGGGCCTACAACATTTCCGCCTCCATTGAAAATGCAGCTGCCGCAGCCGGGATTTGATCCCACACCTTGCGGGTCAGCAGCCGAATACCTTAGCCACTAGACTACCGCAGCGGGGCAGAAGAAACACAAATAAAAAAGACGTTGTATATCACTCATAAAAATCAGTATATTGATGCAATAATAGATGTATTGAAACGACAAAAACACGCGGCTATACTAAAAAATACACAATATAGTGTTAGCAAGAAGAATTCGGACAAAATGTTTTTAAAAATAAAGAGATTGAAAGTGCTGCATTCTGTTCCTTACTGCCCTTTGAAGTTGATATCGATGGTGGTAGCTTATTCCATACATTGAATGACTAGGTAAAGACGACTGTCAGTACGTGGTGGTGTTATGATCATGATTGTGATTGTATACCGGTTATGTTGAGTGCATGTTTATTGTATAAACGTTATGTTAGTAGTCTGGAGGAGCCATGTTGACACATACCATGGTAAGCACTTCAGCATCCCGCAAAGTTAGTAGCAACTACAAGGCAAATATGCATTGATGGGGCTCTGCTTAACGTAAGTGAAATGCGGAAGCATCTTTTTATCGTCAACAACGTTGGTACCCTGTTTGCCGTCATTGCTAGAGATGCACTTGCACGAAAGGGCCTGCTCACAGCAACTGCCATCCCCGCCTATCGGCATCTCTTGAATCTATTCCCATTACTTCGGATATTCTTTGGTACCTGTAAACAAGGCCACAGCAAAGATCAGCGGTTCTACTTATTTTCGTTTTGTGTTTTCTGATTCACCTACCACTATCAGAACAATGTTATTGGCTCCCTGACCTATTGGTTCGGATATCGATGGTTATGTAAAAAAACGCACCTACACTATAATTAGTAATTAATTATTAATTATTCAATTCTTATGAATTTTGCTGATCCAACTGCCAGCTCTTATTTGTTACTCTACTACATGCAATATTATTTCAAAGCCTTGCAAGAAGAAGCCTGCTGAACATCAGCTGCCAAAATGTCTTTCGATTCGCGTACATTGTAGGAAAACTTGCAGGACCTCCTTCTGCTGCAATGAATTGCAGATGCACTCCTCCTAATGAAAAAAAAAAAAAGCCGTGCGCAAGAACGATGCTTCTAAATACGAGCTTTCGCGCGTGGCTCGAGTTCATGCGTTTTGTCTAGCTGTATTTCCTTCTCTCCACCCTCTTCAATAGTTCTCTCATCACCAAAAGCCGCTCTGTTACCTTTTCTGCTTGTGCTCTCTATAAACTCAACGCCTCCCAGCCAATGTGAATGAGCCGTGCTTCCTCAATGTCGAACAACAAGACGGATGGAAAGAGGGCAAACAAGCACCATGCGTGGCCTAGATACTAACCTCCGCGTTATGGTGCACTGCTTTCGGGTTATTAATTATGGCAGACAGAGAGCCCTGACGCTGGTACATGCGGATGAAAAGATGCGAGAAAGCGTTTGCATGTTTTGTGTGAAAAGTTCGAAATCTAGTCACGTGGCATCGTTAAAAAAACAAGATTTCTTTCTCATTAGCTCCTGGAACCTCAATATGTGTCTCGCGCAATTTGCGTGCGTTACACGAGGGCTACAGTTTGGCTGTTAGATGTTAGTCTGGAAACGATGGCTTTCTCAAGTTGGTGCTTCCGTGAAGCAGACCTTGGCTGAATGTTAAGAAAGCTACATTGACCAAATACTCATTCCAAATATACATCGCAGGTGCTCATACCAACGCGTTCTTGCGCTCACCAGGACAATTCAGTTTACGTATTTCTTACGTGTGTTCTCCTGAAGTGCCACTGTCAAATAAAAGTGAAGGTTCAGCAACAAACACGCTCGTCTTGCCGGTATTAGAGAGAGTATACGCGCTCGTATTTTTATTTTATTGAGGAACTGGGTTACAAAATACAATATTTTGTTGAAAACCGTCTAGAAAGTCTCAGAGAGGGAGAGAAAGAAGAGGAGAGAATGATTCTCAACCAGGAGTCTGGTCACTTCAAACACTGTCTACTTGTGAGAATGATTCTCAACCAGGAGTCTGGTCACTTCAAACACTGTCTATTTAGGTATTCTGCGGAAGTGCTGGTAAGCGAACAAATTTTAATTGTCAAAGAAAAAGCAGCACGCAAAAGGAAACAAAAACGCGCACATAAATAGACTCAAGCACAAGTGCTGTATCTATATGTGCTTCATACCATATCAATTAAAATTAATCTTTATTTCCAACATGATTTTTTTTCAACAATTTGAGGGGAGGGCACTTTTATAACCACTCTCAGGCGAAAAGTGATTATAAAACTACCTGAGAATGCTGAGGGCCCACGTACATGGCAGCAGTTTCGAAACTCAAATATTTAACGGATGATAGTACATTTGTTGCAGGAAAAATGTAAAAAAAAGTTAGAAGAATATTGGTCAAACAGAACAGTAGAACAAACAAACACAGAGTAAACTAAATTTGGTTTTCCTTTCTGCGCTGTTTTTTCGAATATTTCAGCGCACAAAATAGCCCATTAGTGCATTTTATATGTCAATTTTTTATTTTTGTACGCACTTTGTATTACTAAATATCAGAAATAATTTAGCAAAAATTTACGAAAATAAAGTACACTCAGTATACTCATGTTCGGTTCTTCCCCTTATAAGCCACAAATGGAGATTACAAGTTCTTTTTTTTAGTTTTCTGATCCCAACGTTCCAGATTGAAAACAAAATTCATTATTACAGGACTTAACGATTGATTACCACTTCACTGAAGGTAAACTAGAATGCCCCAACACATAACATGCGTTTGCTCACAAGTTTTGTAGAGCATTCATATGCTTTTTTTATCGCTATCCTGGTTACATTTCATTTATTTATAAATATTCGCGCTTTCCTATTCATCTATTCATTGATTTTTCTGCTCCTCTATTATTTTTTCTCTCCCCCCCTTCTTAGCAGCAGCGTAGAATTATTCTTATGGACATATTAACCTCACTCCCTTCATCCTTGTTAACGAGAATACATAAATAAATTTCTAAAGAACGATTCTGCTTCAATAACTCTACATGGAGAAATATTCAGGCATTGTTACGTGAATGACAAACCATTATTGCTTTCTTTTTGAGCGAATTTCTAGTGGTGTATATGCATAGTTGGAAGCCCTGCGCAATCTACCTGCGTCGATGAAAACACCACATGAATGAATAAAACATTATTTAGGGCTAGACTGGCACTTTCCTTTGGGCGACGTTGGGGGAAGAGGCGACAACCCACGCCGCATGCCACGCTCCATCAAAGATGACGACGGTGCCTCAGGTGACTGCTGCGCGAACGAATAATCCCCCGATTTACTGAGCTGTACCTTCAGCGGCTTCCACTACATACTTACTTTCATTCATACACGTCCTTTCTTGACAGAATGACGAAGAGTTCTTGCCAGGGCCTTCTTGAATCATATTGATTGGCCGCATCGCATTTACCAACACACTCACAAGTTAACGACACACGTAAATTTTACGAGATCTGAGACGACAGATTAAATTTCCGAGCTTGGTTTCACCAGTCAATGAGGTGTGCTAGTAAATGCGCGAAATGCCGAACACAAAACAAAGTAAAAAATTGGTGTTTTCAAATCGAACAGTAATGAATCACCAAGTGACGGGTACTGCACCGTTTATTGACAGAGAACGCATAATTTAAATGCAAATATTCTCATCATTACACAGACTGCCATCGGCTCGTCTGCACGAGCGCTGACATTTTCAATCGGGAGCTGTCAATTCAAGCCTCAAGGGGAGGATTAGTGCTGCCCAACATTCCTGTGTGCATTTCACCGGAGTGACGCTGCTGTTGCATAGGGGTTTCCCGCCCGGCAACGTGCTCGGAATGATAAAAGCGCATGATGGGTAGAGGAACAAGTTGTCGGTGGGGCGAGCGTCGGGGTCCAGTTACCATAGACATATTGAATACCACTGACTGTAAGAGAGGCAGGGAGAAGGGTTCAAAGTTGTCATGGATCGTGGCACGTGCCTCCCAACGTTTACCAATATAGGAATGCTTGTGATCCCGACAACTGTCGCTGTTGCCGACGTCACCCAATTGGCACGCGCACCCCCCCACCCCCCTTTCATTTCGTTGTTTCTGTAAGCTCCTTTTCTCGTTCGGTAGATACAAATGCACTTTGGGTGGAAAGAAAGAACACGTGCAAACAGCGAGCGATGATGTGATGTAGGAAGTATGAAACAGCCAGAAAATGAGAAAGACCTTCCAAACTCCCTGTTTTCGGCTCTGTACTTCTGTGTTCTATTGCTTATCTTGCCGTGAACCAGCGCGTGCTTCTAAACGGCTTTACAAACGATGGAGAAATCGGTGGGGGATACGGGGAGATTGCGTATCGCGTGACCGCGTCGTCGCGAATGAGTGAGTGATTGTGACCACCCTGCGACTCCTCGGTCATGGTCGCAGCACTTTTTCATCCAGCAGCCGTGCCTCGGTGGAGACAGGGACCTTTTTCCTGACAGGAGAAACAATCCCCTGGAGGTGGAGGATATAGCGAAATTTCGGGCTCTTGTTTGGCCACGTTGTTGCACTTTATCCTGCAGAGAGTGGCAGAAGTTGTCTAGTTTGCAGCTGCATGGTCGTCTGCAGCTCGTCAAACAACTGGCACAAGCGACCAGAGTAGTCTAGTAACACTGGTCTCCCTCTCCGGTCGCCTCGTACGTGTAGGTGGGGGACGTTTGTGGAGACCTCTTCTCGCGAGTTAATGTCACTAGGCTCCACCTTTATCCCTTGAGTGTACGAGTATTGGTCCCCCGTCTAAATACCCCTTAAGGCAATACTTGACAA